>JAWPHD010012889.1:0-72468 GCA_037043455.1 Cyrtodaria siliqua
TACTGTACTGCACTGCACTGCACTGCACTGCACTGCACTGACTGTACTGTACTGCACTGCACTGACTGTACTGTACTGTACTGTACTGCACTGCACTGACTGTACTGCACTGCACTGACTGCACTGACTGTACTGTACTGCACTGCACTGACTGTACTGTACTGCACTGCACTGCACTGCACTGACTGTACTGTACTGTACTGTACTGCACTGCACTGACTGTACTGTACTGTACTGTACTGCACTGCACTGACTGTACTGTACTGTACTGTACTGCACTGCACTGACTGTACTGTACTGTACTGTACTGAACTGCACTGACTGTACTGCACTGCACTGCACTGACTGTACTGCACTGCACTGACTGTACTGTACTGTACTGTACTGTACTGTTCTGTACTGCACTGCACTGACTGTACTGCACTGCACTGCACTGACTGTACTGTACTGACTGTACTGTACTGTACTGCACTGCACTGCACTGCACTGACTGTACTGTACTGCACTGCACTGCACTGACTGTACTGTACTGTACTGCACTGCACTGCACTGACTGTACTGTACTGCACTGCACTGACTGTACTGCACTGCACTGACTGTACTGCACTGCACTGTACTGCACTGACTGTACTGTACTGCACTGCACTGACTGTACTGTACTGCACTGCACTGACTGTACTGCACTGCACTGCACTGACTGTACTGTACTGACTGTACTGTACTGTACTGTACTGTACTGTACTGTACTGCACTGCACTGCACTGACTGTACTGTACTGTACTGCACTGCACTGACTGTACTGTACTGTACTGTACTGCACTGCACTGACTGTACTGCACTGCACTGCACTGCACTGCACTGACTGTACTGTACTGCACTGCACTGACTGTACTGTACTGTACTGTACTGCACTGACTGTACTGTACTGCACTGCACTGCACTGCACTGCACTGACTGTACTGTACTGCACTGCACTGACTGTACTGTACTGCACTGCACTGACTGTACTGCACTGCACTGCACTGACTGTACTGTACTGACTGTACTGTACTGTACTGTACTGTACTGTACTGTACTGCACTGCACTGCACTGACTGTACTGTACTGTACTGCACTGCACTGACTGTACTGTACTGTACTGTACTGCACTGCACTGACTGTACTGCACTGCACTGCACTGCACTGCACTGACTGTACTGTACTGCACTGCACTGACTGTACTGTACTGTACTGTACTGCACTGACTGTACTGTACTGCACTGCACTGCACTGCACTGTACTGTACTGTACTGTACTGTACTGCACTGCACTGCACTGACTGTACTGTACTGTACTGCACTGCACTGCACTGCACTGCACTGCACTGCACTGCACTGACTGTACTGTACTGTACTTCACTGCACTGCACTGCACTGACTGTACTGTACTGTACTGCACTGCACTGACTGTACTGTACTGTACTGTACTGCACTGCACTGACTGTACTGCACTGCACTGCACTGCACTGACTGTACTGTACTGCACTGCACTGACTGTACTGTACTGTACTGTACTGCACTGACTGTACTGTACTGCACTGCACTGCACTGCACTGACTGTACTGTACTGTACTGTACTGCACTGCACTGCACTGCACTGCACTGCACTGACTGTCTGTACTGTACTGTACTGCACTGCACTGACTGTACTGCACTGTACTGTACTGCGCTGCGCTGCGCTGCACTGCACTGCACTGCACTGCACTGACTGTACTGTACTGCACTGACTGTACTGCACTGCACTGACTGTACTGTACTGTACTGTACTGTACTGCACTGCACTGACTGTACTGTACTGTACTGTACTGTACTGCACTGCACTGACTGTACTGTACTGCACTGTACTGTACTGCACTGCACTGACTGTACTGTACTGTATTGTACGGTACTGCACTGACTGTACTGCACTGCACTGACTGTACTGTACTGCACTGCACTGCACTGCACTGACTGTACTGCACTGCACTGACTGTACTGTACTGCACTACACTGCACTGCACTGACTGTACTGCACTGCACTGACTGTACTGTACTGCACTGTACTGTACTGTACTGTACTGCACTGCACTGCACTGCACTGACTGTACTGCACTGTACTGTACTGTACTGTACTGCACTGCACTGACTGTACTGTACTGTACTGTACTGTACTGCACTGACTGTACTGCACTGCACTGACTGTACTGTACTGTACTGTACTGCACTGACTGTACTGCACTGCACTGACTGTACTGTACTGTACTGTACTGTACTGCACTGACTGTACTGCACTGCACTGACTGTACTGTACTGCACTGCACTGTACTGCACTGCACTGACTGTACTGCACTGCACTGACTGTACTGTACTGCACTGCACTGCACTGCACTGCACTGACTGTACTGCAATGCACTGACTGTACTGTACTGCACTGTACTGTACTGTACTGTACTGCACTGCACTGACTGTACTGCACTTCACTGACTGTACTGTACTGCACTGACTGTACTGTACTGCACTGCACTGTACTGCACTGCACTGACTGTACTGTACTGTACTGTACTGTACTGTACTGTACTGCACTGCACTGCACTGACTGTACTGTACTGCACTGCACTGCACTGCACTGCACTGCACTGACTGTACTGTACTGCACTGCACTGACTGTACTGTACTGTACTGTACTGCACTGCACTGACTGTACTGCACTGCACTGACTGCACTGACTGTACTGTACTGCACTGCACTGACTGTACTGTACTGCACTGCACTGCACTGCACTGACTGTACTGTACTGTACTGTACTGCACTGCACTGACTGTACTGTACTGTACTGTACTGCACTGCACTGACTGTACTGTACTGTACTGTACTGCACTGCACTGACTGTACTGTACTGTACTGTACTGAACTGCACTGACTGTACTGCACTGCACTGCACTGACTGTACTGCACTGCACTGACTGTACTGTACTGTACTGTACTGTACTGTTCTGTACTGCACTGCACTGACTGTACTGCACTGCACTGCACTGACTGTACTGTACTGACTGTACTGTACTGTACTGCACTGCACTGCACTGCACTGACTGTACTGTACTGCACTGCACTGCACTGACTGTACTGTACTGTACTGCACTGCACTGCACTGACTGTACTGTACTGCACTGCACTGACTGTACTGCACTGCACTGACTGTACTGCACTGCACTGTACTGCACTGACTGTACTGTACTGCACTGCACTGACTGTACTGTACTGCACTGCACTGACTGTACTGCACTGCACTGCACTGACTGTACTGTACTGACTGTACTGTACTGTACTGTACTGTACTGTACTGTACTGCACTGCACTGCACTGACTGTACTGTACTGTACTGCACTGCACTGACTGTACTGTACTGTACTGTACTGCACTGCACTGACTGTACTGCACTGCACTGCACTGCACTGCACTGACTGTACTGTACTGCACTGCACTGACTGTACTGTACTGTACTGTACTGCACTGACTGTACTGTACTGCACTGCACTGCACTGCACTGCACTGACTGTACTGTACTGCACTGCACTGACTGTACTGTACTGCACTGCACTGACTGTACTGCACTGCACTGCACTGACTGTACTGTACTGACTGTACTGTACTGTACTGTACTGTACTGTACTGTACTGCACTGCACTGCACTGACTGTACTGTACTGTACTGCACTGCACTGACTGTACTGTACTGTACTGTACTGCACTGCACTGACTGTACTGCACTGCACTGCACTGCACTGCACTGACTGTACTGTACTGCACTGCACTGACTGTACTGTACTGTACTGTACTGCACTGACTGTACTGTACTGCACTGCACTGCACTGCACTGTACTGTACTGTACTGTACTGTACTGCACTGCACTGCACTGACTGTACTGTACTGTACTGCACTGCACTGCACTGCACTGCACTGCACTGCACTGCACTGACTGTACTGTACTGTACTTCACTGCACTGCACTGCACTGACTGTACTGTACTGTACTGCACTGCACTGACTGTACTGTACTGTACTGTACTGCACTGCACTGACTGTACTGCACTGCACTGCACTGCACTGACTGTACTGTACTGCACTGCACTGACTGTACTGTACTGTACTGTACTGCACTGACTGTACTGTACTGCACTGCACTGCACTGCACTGACTGTACTGTACTGTACTGTACTGCACTGCACTGCACTGCACTGCACTGCACTGACTGTACTGTACTGTACTGCACTGCACTGACTGTACTGCACTGCACTGCACTGACTGTACTGTACTGCACTGCACTGCACTGCACTGACTGTACTGCACTGCACTGCACTGACTGTACTGTACTGTACTGTACTGTACTGCACTGCACTGCACTGACTGTACTGCACTGCACTGCACTGCACTGACTGTACTGTACTGTACTGTACTGCACTGCACTGACTGTACTGCACTGCACTGCACTGACTGTACTGTACTGACTGTACTGTACTGTACTGTACTGTACTGTACTGTACTGCACTGCACTGCACTGACTGTACTGTACTGTACTGCACTGCACTGACTGTACTGTACTGTACTGTACTGTACTGTACTGCACTGCACTGCACTGCACTGCACTGACTGTACTGTACTGTACTGCACTGCACTGACTGTACTGTACTGCACTGCACTGCACTGCACTGACTGTAATGTACTGTACTGTACTGTACTGTACTGTACTGTACTGTACTGTACTGTACTGCACTGCACTGCACTGACTGTACTGTACTGCACTGCACTGCACTGCACTGACTGTACTGTACTGCACTGCACTGCACTGCACTGACTGTAATGTACTGTACTGTACTGTACTGTACTGTACTGTACTGTACTGTACTGTACTGCACTGCACTGCACTGACTGTACTGTACTGCACTGCACTGCACTGCACTGACTGTACTGTACTGTACTGCACTGCACTGACTGTACTGTACTGTACTGTACTGTACTGTACTGCACTGACTGTACTGTACTGTACTGCACTGCACTGACTGTACTGTACTGTACTGTACTTCACTGCACTGCACTGACTGTACTGTACTGTACTGCACTGCACTGACTGTACTGTACTGTACTGTACTGTACTGTACTGCACTGCACTGACTGTACTGTACTGTACTGTACTGCACTGCACTGACTGTACTGTACTGTACTGTACTGTACTGCACTGACTGTACTGTACTGCACTGCACTGCACTGCACTGACTGTACTGTACTGCACTGCACTGCACTGCACTGCACTGACTGTACTGTACTGCACTGCACTGCACTGCACTGCACTGCACTGCACTGCACTGACTGTACTGTACTGTACTGTACTGCACTGCACTGACTGTACTGCACTGCACTGACTGTACTGTACTGTACTGTACTGCACTGCACTGACTGTACTGCACTGCACTGCACTGACTGTACTGTACTGACTGTACTGTACTGTACTGTACTGCACTGCACTGCACTGACTGTACTGTACTGTACTGCACTGCACTGACTGTACTGTACTGTACTGTACTGTACTGTACTGCACTGCACTGCACTGCACTGACTGTACTGTACTGTACTGCACTGCACTGACTGTACTGTACTCCACTGCACTGCACTGCACTGACTGTACTGTACTGTACTGTACTGTACTGTACTGTACTGTACTGTACTGTACTGCACTGCACTGCACTGCACTGACTGTACTGTACTGCACTGCACTGCACTGCACTGACTGTACTGTACTGTACTGTACTGCACTGACTGTACTGCACTGCACTGCACTGACTGTACTGTACTGACTGTACTGTACTGTACTGTACTGTACTGTACTGCACTGCACTGCACTGACTGTACTGTACTGTACTGCACTGCACTGACTGTACTGTACTGCACTGCACTGCACTGCACTGTACTGACTGTACTGTACTGTACTGTACTGCACTGCACTGCACTGCACTGCACTGACTGTACTGTACTGTACTGCACTGCACTGACTGTACTGTACTGTACTGTACTGTACTGTACTGCACTGCACTGCACTGCACTGCACTGCACTGCACTGCACTGCACTGCACTGACTGTACTGTACTGTACTGCACTGCACTGACTGTACTGCACTGCACTGCACTGCACTGCACTGACTGTACTGTACTGTACTGTACTGTACTGTACTGCACTGCACTGCACTGACTGTACTGTACTGTACTGTACTGCACTGCACTGACTGTACTGTACTGTACTGCACTGCACTGACTGTACTGCACTGCACTGCACTGACTGTACTGCACTGCACTGACTGTACTGCACTGCACTGCACTGCACTGACTGTACTGCACTGCACTGCACTGCACTGACTGTACTGTACTGTACTGTACTGCACTGACTGTACTGCACTGCACTGCACTGACTGTACTGTACTGACTGTACTGTACTGTACTGTACTGTACTGTACTGTACTGTACTGTACTGTACTGCACTGCACTGCACTGACTGTACTGTACTGTACTGCACTGCACTGACTGTACTGTACTGCACTGCACTGCACTGCACTGCACTGCACTGACTGTACTGTACTGTACTGTACTGCACTGCACTGCACTGCACTGCACTGACTGTACTGTACTGTACTGCACTGCACTGACTGTACTGTACTGTACTGTACTGTACTGTACTGTACTGCACTGCACTGCACTGCACTGCACTGCACTGCACTGACTGTACTGTACTGTACTGCACTGCACTGACTGTACTGCACTGCACTGTACTGCACTGCACTGACTGTACTGTACTGTACTGTACTGTACTGCACTGCACTGCACTGACTGTACTGTACTGTACTGTACTGCACTGCACTGACTGTACTGTACTGTACTGTACTGCACTGCACTGACTGTACTGTACTGTACTGTACTGCACTGCACTGACTGTACTGTACTGTACTGTACTGAACTGCACTGACTGTACTGCACTGCACTGCACTGACTGTACTGCACTGCACTGACTGTACTGTACTGTACTGTACTGTACTGTTCTGTACTGCACTGCACTGACTGTACTGCACTGCACTGCACTGACTGTACTGTACTGACTGTACTGTACTGTACTGCACTGCACTGCACTGCACTGACTGTACTGTACTGCACTGCACTGCACTGACTGTACTGTACTGTACTGCACTGCACTGCACTGACTGTACTGTACTGCACTGCACTGACTGTACTGCACTGCACTGACTGTACTGCACTGCACTGTACTGCACTGACTGTACTGTACTGCACTGCACTGACTGTACTGTACTGCACTGCACTGACTGGACTGTACTGCACTGCACTGCACTGACTGTACTGTACTGTACTGCACTGCACTGCACTGACTGTACTGTACTGCACTGCACTGACTGTACTGCACTGCACTGACTGTACTGCACTGCACTGCACTGCACTGACTGTACTGCACTGCACTGCACTGACTGTACTGTACTGTACTGCACTGCACTGACTGCACTGACTGTACTGCACTGCACTGCACTGACTGTACTGTACTGTACTGCACTGCACTGACTGTACTGTACTGCACTGCACTGACTGTACTGTACTGTACTGCACTGCACTGACTGTACTGCACTGCACTGCACTGACTGTACTGCACTGCACTGCACTGACTGTACTGTACTGCACTGCACTGCACTGCACTGACTGTACTGTACTGTACTGCACTGCACTGACTGTACTGCACTGCACTGCACTGTACTGTACTGCACTGCACTGACTGTACTGTACTGTACTGCACTGCACTGTACTGTACTGCACTGCACTGACTGTACTGTACTGTACTGCACTGCACTGACTGTACTGTACTGTACTGCTCTGCTCTGCTCTGCACTGCACTGCACTGCACTGCACTGCACTGCACTGACTGTACTGTACTGTACTGCACTGCACTGACTGTACTGTACTGTACTGTACTGCTCTGCTCTGCTCTGCTCTGCACTGCACTGCACTGTACTGTACTGTACTGTATGTATGTGAAATAAAAAATAATCTCCTACCTTTTTATCCTTAAATTATATTTGCGAAACCAAATGCCATTTGAAATTTCCTTTTTTCTACAAGCTCAAACGTAAACACAAAAACTGACAAAGTCAATGACGACAGTTGACGTGGAATAAAACGTCACTGGCAAAGACGACGTCACCATTATGATGATTTTTGTTACAAAGATTACGTCAGAAACGTTTCTGTGTAATTTTTATTAAGGGAGGTAAATTGGTGTTTTTGGAAACAAGGTACCGAATTGCCGATTTCAAATGGCACATCCTATTATATTAACGTCATACGTTTATTTTATTCTTGTAAATCAATGAATAAAAATGGATCTAAATAAAGAGTCATATTAAAAAAAAAATACACAAGTAGATAAAAGGTATTTAAAATGACTTTGCGCAATTTAGATCTAATAATCTATTCAAAATAATAGTGTTTTGGTTACACATGTAATAAACAGCTAAAGCTCTCGGGCCTCATATGGCTATCTCGGGCCAATATTACTAAGAGGCACACCTACCCCAGTTAATAACCTCTATATATGGACCTCAGCACCATACATTATCTGTTAAATAATCCGCCAGAATGAGATTATTATCCTTACGGAACATAGCATCAAAAGTTTCTAAATGCAACATTTCGTTTTCAATATCAGTCGATAGATGAGTTTCAGAAAAACACAATATATCAAAATCCAGGAAGTTGTCTTTGATATAGTCAAGTTTGTTCCTAATACTACGAATATTTTGATGTATTATTGAAAAACATTGCCTTGTGTCATAACTTGGGCCCGGATTCAGTTCTACATCTCCTGATGATATAATTAAAGTACTCATAATTAGGAAAAAGTAAATATTTTGCATGATATCGCATGTTGAAAATATATTCGGATTAGATTTATATTCATAATTAATTTTCTCCGATAATGAATTAAATGTGTGACATACAACTAATACGGCAATGAGTGCAATATAAGGATGCGCAGTGTTTAAATAAAAACGAGCAATTAATTGAGTAGCTCTTACTAAACAATATAAGATTATCTCAAGTGTCATATTAAGAGGGTGCATATAGCACGTACTTGATTTTAGAATTCGATGTCGCCTGTTATTATAAAGTCCAATAGTCGCTCTCCATGAGTTTAGGTCATTACCGATGGGGGTAAATTATAACGTCAAATATAATGAAGAGCGACAATCGGACCAATGGCAAGTGAGTGGGTGTGAACAGGAATATGCGAGACGATATGGTGAACAAACACGGGGGCACGGCAGGCACGGGAGGACAAAACATAAACAATATGAAAATCATGTGCTTTTACACTGAGAAAAAAACAAAAAAACAGAACAAAACTGTATCCTAGAACGAGAAAATTAGATTACAAAAAAGTAAAATATATAACTTACCTTAAAATAGTGCTTTCATTTTTTCTTATGATATTTAATTCTAATATATTAAAAAAATATATAAATTGTGTTACTGGTTGTAGTAATGCAATTAAATAGGGAACATAATTGCGGTGTAATTCGGTGTTGAAGTTCTGGAATTTGACAAGGAAGCAGACGGTGTGTTATTCGGTTTGGAAGTTCCGGAAGTTGGCGTACGCCCGCCACTTCCTGATGAGGACAACAAAGTTGAAATCGGGCTTAAAGTTGTATGGAGTTGTTCGCGATGGTGTAATTTCGGTAAGTGCGTCATCGCAAGTGTTGTGTGTTTGTTATGGAATTCGTAACCAGCGCTGATGAGTCTATGTCTATTTCCTCTGCTCCTTCCATGGTAGTTGTTTGCGGTTGTATAAATGTGGGGTTTGTACTCACATCTAGATTTGTGCCAGTGTCTGATCCTTCTAATTTTTCAAACTCTGATCAATCTTTATATCCTGGTCCGTCAATAGTCCATGATCCGTCCATGGTAGTTGTTTGCGCTTGTTTGAACATGGTGGTTGTACTCACAGTTAGCGTTGTGCCAGTGTCTGATCTTTATATATTTTGAGACTCTGATCTATCATTATATCCTGGTCCGTCAATAGTCCCTGATATGTCCATGGTAGTTGTTTGCGCGTGTTTGAACATGGTGGTTGTACTTACAGTTAGCGTTGTGCCAGTGTCTGATCCTTCTATACTCTCAGACTCTGATCTATCTATATATACTGGTCCGTCAATAGTCCCTGATACGTCCATGGTAGTTGTTTGAACATGGTGGTTGTTCTCACAGTTAGCGTTGTGCCAGTGTCTGATCCTTCTATACTCTCAGACTCTGATCTATCTATATATACTGGTCCGTCAATAGTCCCTGATACGTCCATGGTAGTTGTTTGAACATGGTGGTTGTTCTCACAGTTAGCGTTGTGCCAGTGTCTGATCCTTCTATACTCTCAGACTCTGATCTATCTATATATACTGGTCCGTCAATAGTCCATGATCCGTCCATGGTAGTTGTTTCCGCTTGTTTGAACATGGCGGTTGTACTCACAGTTAGCGTTTGCCAGTGTCTGATCCTTCTATACTCTCAGACTCTGATCTATCTATATATCCTGATCCGTCCGTAGTAGTTGTTTGCGCTTGTTTGAACATGGCGGTTGCACTCAAAGTTAGAGGTGTGCCAGAATGCGCATGTTCAATAGAACCGAGTGTTGGAATGTTAGTCGCTACAATCGAGGATGCAGTCATTAGTAGTATTACGATAGTTTTGAACATTACAGAGCATTCTAAATGTTTTCGTACTTTAGTGACATCGGACATTTTTGCTCGGGCGTCTAATACTGTTTTATGCGCATGCGCAATTGACCGTGTCCGGTTGATACCTAAAATGAAATCAGCGTTCTTTTTAAAGCAATATACATTTACTGTTAGTTCACATCATTTATTCATTTATTTCTTTTAAAAAGTGTGTATACGTTATTATTAATGTTAAAAACTCATTTTAAAGGTGAATGCAATTATTTTATGTTTATTTGCGTCATGATATCGGAAAGTGTACATCGGTGAAGAAATATAGGGTATTGGTCTATAATTAGTGCACATATAAAAGTTGTGAAACACTCGAACAGACAAAACATAATATGTTATATTCATTAAAGAAACTAACCTGCCAAATAACGGCAGAATTACATTACAAAACCGTTTATCGAAACTCTATCCAGGTGTTCAGGTCATACAGTAATGCATATGTGTCGATTAAACGTATAGTTCTTAAAATACCCGGGATTGAATATACGTAAAATGAACTCTTAATTCGACGCTCCAGTTTTGCGGTTTGTCCTGGCTGGTTAAGACCGTTTGTGTCTATAGAGTTTGTATTCTCAAAATATGTCAGTTATATATATACCTCGTCCTCGGTAGGTTTAGAAACGGTATCAATTTGTTTTAAAATGTGACTGTTATCGGCGGGATAGATACTTTAAAAGTGTATTGTAGATGCCATTCTTTGGGTTTTGTCATACGCGAAAAACAAAGACATCCGAATCTCTAGCTTCACTGCTTTCAACGTTATTATTTCTACCGGTTTTACAGTTTGTTTTTGTTGTACTACATAGTATGCGATATCACAAGAGGTAAATAGTTTCTGTATTTCTGTTTTGTTTATTGTGCATAAATATTTGCAAAATATACAATGTATTACTTAAATTAAACATGATTACGCTATACGAATTGTTTGTTAAGTGACACTCATTCGTTCCAATGGTTTGACTATTAGTACCTTTGGTGTTTGGATACCGGCATATTTTATGTTTAGATACCGGCATCTTTTATGTTTGGATACCGGCATCTTTTATGTTTAGATACCAGCATCTTTTATGTTTGCATACCGGCATCTTTTATGTTTGCATACCGGCATCTTTTATGTTTGGATACCGGCATCTTTTATGTTTAGATACCGGCATCTTTTATGTTTGCATACCGGCATCTTTTATGTTTGCATACCGGCTTTTGTGTTTGCATACCGGCATCTTTTATGTTTGCATACCGGCTTTTGTGTTTGCATACCGGCATCTTTTATGTTTGGAACCGAATCATCTCAAATATCAAAATAATTTGACTTTGAACGTTCGACCCGAATCTTCAATATTAAAATAATTTGAACTTAGACATTCAACCCGAATCTCCAAAAATCAAAATAATTTAACGTTGGACATTGGGTAATGTCGAATATCAAAATAATTTTACTTTGAACATTCGACCCGAATCTTCAATATTAAAATAATTTGGCATTGGACATTGGAAACGAGTCTCGAACATCAGAATAAGTTGACGTTGGCCATTCGATTAGAATCGCTAATGGAGAATGTAAAATATTAAAATAAGTTGACCGGACATTCGGCCTGAATCTCGAGTATCAAAATAATCTGAATGTGTCCAATGTTTAAATCATATACTGTGGGTAATAAAGTCAACTATTTTTAAAAAAAGTCAGTTCGACGTATTTCACTTTATTTTGATGATTTTAACAAACTAATTCGTTTATATAAATATAATCCTCTACAGATGTACACTATCCAATTCAATTCAATTCAATTCAATGAATGTTTTTATATAAGTAATTAGGCTTATATATAGAGGATCTTACATTCGTACTCATTCATTATTGAATTTATTAAACGAGTTGGCAAAATGATATACTTCTCGGCCTACTCATTCATTATTGAATTTATTAAACGAGTTGGCAAAATGATATAATACTAACGAGTTTAATAAATTCAATAATGAATGAGAACGAATGTTAGATTCTATTTATCACATAACTCACATATCGACTTTTACTGCGAAACCGACATAAACCGTGGGAATTGGATCATAGTCATTATCAATTTTTTTTGACAGCGCATACTAGGCTTGTTTGCATAATTATATAATTAATGGTAAATCGAAAATATAGAATGGTGTTATTCCACTCGCACACCGTAAGTTATGTGATAAATAAAAAATATATATATCCAAATTTCCCTGTTTAACAGCATTTAATATTTCCTAACGTTTTATTAAAAAAATAATAACCTATGTTGCATAACAACTTTGAATGAATGAATTATAATTGGCCGAAACTATGAACATGTACTTTAGAGAAAAATAACAAAATAAGTGTTCATACCTTGCCTGCGTGCCTCGCCTGAATGATTGTTTTTCATCAGTCATTTGGAGTTAAACGACATAGCTTAAGCTAAAAGAGCTTAAGTCTAACCTTGTTAACAAGCATTACAAGAAAAATGCTGAAATGTTTTACTTAATAGTATACGGTGTTCCGTTAGGGCCTTCGTAGCATCGCGTATCGACCATTACAAGTCGATACGCGATGCTACGATGGTACCATCGTATCATCGTACCCTCGCGTTTAAAAGTCGATGCGAAATGATATAATGGTACGATGGTGATGGTACGATGGCGATGACGCGATGGACCATCGTACCATCACCATCATACCATCGCCATCGTACCATCGTACCATCGTAGCATGGCGCATCGACTTGTAAATGGTCAATACGCGATGGAACGATGGCCCTAACGGAACACCGTAATAGTATCATCAAAATAGCGGATATGATAAGTGACATTTAAAAAAAAAGAATATCTTGAAGCAGATGTCTTCTTAATAAAGTGTTTAGTATTTAATCCTTATTTTATAGATGAATTTTTACTAGGTTTACGAAATGTGGTTAAATGTCGGTATGCTGTATTATGCTGCAAGAAGGGGGCGAATCCTAAGTTTATTGTCTAACAGATAGTGATAATGAATACTTATAACCATGGATAGAATGTTGTAGAAACAAAAATACGTTTTTAAAAATTGTGAACCTTCAATATTTCGATATTTTGATTTGATCTGAATTCGAGTTAATTCATCAGTTGAATGTTTTCTTGATTTGGAAAAAGCAGCAACACAATAATAGATTCCAGCCGACTTGGAAAACAAAAACGAAAACAATTTAAACATTCAGCCGATTTTGAGAACATCAATTTAAATTTTGTTTTACGGTGTACCAACATAAACTAGAGGCCCAAGAGGGCCTGTGGGTGATCTAATGGCTAAACATAAAGTTTATGTATAATATCATTCACCCGGAACTTGGCGATGATATACTTAACTAGGCTTGGTACTGATCATCCCTGCCAAGTTTTGTTGAATCCAGCCAGAGTTTCAGGAGAACTAGTCTGTACAAAGTTAGTGTATTAAAGCCTTTAAGGAGTCATAACTTTGCCAAAATTCATTCATCCAGAACACGGCAATGATAGGTGCAACTGGGCTTGGTACTGATATTCGTTGAAATCCGGAAAGGAGTTCAGAAGAGACTAATCAGGACAAAGTTTGTCTATTAAAACCTTTAAAGGGCCATAACTCTTTCAAAAATCATTCAACCGGAATATGGCGACGACATGCACAACTAGGCTTGATACTGATCATCCTTGTCAAGTTTCGTTGAAATCCAGCCAGGGGTTCAGGAGAATTAGCCCGGAAAATGTTTGTCTTTCAAAAATATTTAAATGACCAAAACTCAGCCAAAAATCTGTAAACCGGAACGCGATGATGATAAGCACAACTAGGCTTGGTGATGATCATCACTGTAAAGTTCCGTTGAAATCTGGCGAGGGGTTCAGGAGAACTAGTCCAGACAATGTTTGTGTATTAAAACCTTTAAAGGGCCGTAACTTTGCCAAAAATCATTCAACCGGAACACGGCGATGATTTGCACAACTAGACCTTGAACTGATCATCCCAAAAAAGTTTCGTTTAAATCCGGCCAGGGGTTCAGGAGAACTAGTCAGGAAAAAGTTTGTGTATTAAAGCCATTAAAGGGACATAACTCCGCCAAAATCATTCAACCAGGACACGGTGACGATTTGTACAACTAGGCTTGGTACTGATCATCCCTCAAAAGTTTCACTGAAATCCGTGCAAATGAAGGCCCTTTCGTCTTAATGAGGCCAAAATATAGCATATTTCAGAAAATCAAGGGCCATAACTCCTGTGTACATGGTACAATCTGGCTATTTTTAAATTTGTCGGAGTTGTCATTCATATTAACAATCTGGTAAAGTTTGGTAAAGATCGGATGAAAATTGAAGGCCCTATCATCATCATATTAACAAGAGAAAATATAGCATTTTTAAATAATTCAAGGGTCATAACTCCGCTGTTACTGGTCCGATCTGGATGGTAAAAAAAAAAAAAAAAAAAAAATAAAAAATAAAAATTAAAAAAATTAAAAAAAAATTGCTGGCTGTTTAACTTGTCCGAGTTTTTATTGACATTAACAATCTGGTAAAGTTTGATAAAAATTGGATCAAAAATGAAGGCCTTATCGTCTTAAAGAGGCAAAATATAGCATTTTAAATTAATTAAGGGCCATAACTCCGCTGTTACTAGTCTGATCTGGCTGGTTTTAGAACCTGTCTGAGCTTTTATTAACATTAACAATCTGTGAAAGTTTGGTAAAAGGTAAAAAATCGGATGAAACATGAAGGCTCTATCGTCTTAACGAGGCAAAATATAGCATTTTTAACTAAATCAAGGGCCGTAACTCCGCTGTTACTAATCCGATCTAGCTGGTTTTCGAACTTGTTTGAGCTTTCATTGACATTAACAATCAAGTAAAGTTAAGTAAAGATCAAATGAAAAATGAAGGCCCTATCGTCTTGAGGCATAATATAAGATTTTTAACTAAATCAAGGGCCGCAACTCCGCTGTTATTGGTCCGATCTGGCTGGTTTTCGAACTTGTCCGAGCTTTCATTGATATTAACAATCTGTTTTCATTGATATTAACAATCTGTTAAAGTTTGGTAAAGATCAGATGAAAAATGAAGGCCCTATCGTCTTAACGAGGTAAAAGTTAACGGACAGACGGACGGACATCGGACGATGGACAACTCGCCATCCCTAAAAATGTTATATGGCGCCTAGAGGAATGAATATTCTAAGCCCAAACTCTATTTATATCGAGATAAAAATATAGAGATTGGGCCTAAAATCTTTCCACCTGCAGAGTTGCTGCAAATTATGCTGTAAATACTCTATAATTCGCCGAAACCACGACCATTGTTTTCTACCACTAATCCGGTAGCATCTAAAACAACACAGGGATGATGATGAAGACCTTTAATGAACATGACCAAAAAAGACAAAATGAACATGAATGAATTCGGTGGGATTTACACCTCTGCCTGGATAAGCAGTGGCCATATTCCTGTCTTATTTCTTTGTTGTTGGTGGTGGGGCGTGAGGCGTGGTGGGTGGTGGGGGAACAACACATACAATTTCAATGTACATAAAATACCAGGGTTTGCATACAACACTGCCAGAACCATTACTGTGCTATTTATGATGTGTTTAATTACGTTGATTTAATTCCTTATTTTGTTTCGTTGTTTGTTTGTGTGGAGCGAGCGAGGGGGGATAATGTTTATTGTTTCGTTGTTTGTTTGTGTGGAGCGAGGGAGGATAATGTTTATTGTTTCGTTGTTTGTTTGTGTGGAGCGAGGGAGGATAATGTTTATTGTTTCGTTGTTTGTTTGTGTGGAGCGAGGGAGGATAATGTTTATTGTTTCGTTGTTTGTTTGTGTGAAACGAGGGAGGATAATGTTTATTTTTCGTTGTTTGTTTGTGTGGAACGAGGGAGGATAATGTTGATTACTGAAAACCTCCCACTTCTAATATTTAAAAAAAATCGCATGGCAGTTTGCATGTTTATTTATAAATGAGAATTAGTTTCAGTTGTTTGTAACAACACTTGATCCATTGAACTCAATTCCTAAGTCAAATTGTCCCTTACATGTTAATATTTATCTGTTATCATATTGTTTAGTCCCCCGGCAAGATTCTCTCAAGACAAGGTCGTATGAGTTATTATTACTGAGCGTTGGTTTCCCGGTTACTTGACATTGACTCAAGACACGGTCGTATGAGTTATTATTACTGAGCGTTGGTTTGCTGGTTACTTGACATTGACTTGAAAGCATACTTAACCAAAACTTAAATATCAATAAACGCGCTTATCCAGATTAACAGTTAATTCAGCATAGGTGCATCAATGGCATAAACAGTTTAAATGTACAGTTTATCATACGTTAAACTTTAATGAAAGTATTAAACATAATAAAAATAATGTATTTGTTAAGAAATGTGCATTACAGTTTAAACATTTTTTTACAAACATTAATTTGTTAAATTATTGCATTGAAGACAATATAAGGATATCAAACAATATATTTTAGATATCAAGTCTGTGAATCACTTATATTTATACTAGATACATTATATTCGTCAGATGTCACTTACAAGTAAAAGCACGTGCAACTGTATTATAATTAAACCTATTGTCAATATACTCAGACATCAACAACAGGGCGGAGATATCTAAGTACTTCCGTCATGTTAATTAATCTTGCTCAAACATGCTTCTTCGTATATCTGTGTATTCATCAAGATACATCCAGGTCATGAATTATTCATAATTATATTAAAGTGCATATCGCCTAAAACGTTTGTGTTGAGCTATCGTTACAGAATTGTTTATATGTCAGTCAACTATGTTGGTGTTACTTAAACGTGCGTGTAGGAGGGATGGGGGTGGGGGTGTGGGGGCGGCGGGTGGGGTGTGTGGGGCGGGATTGTTAAATGAAGTATTAATGCCGTAGGACAGTTATATAGATCTAGTATTCATATAGCACATTGACGAATAGTACAACATGTCTCTGAAAGTCTGACTTCGTTAATCATTATAATTAAAAGTCATATGAAGTGTCATACTGACGCCATTGGTATTGCTGCCACTGTTTGCTGCAGTCACACAGACGCCATTGGTATTGCTGCCACTGTTTGCTGCAGTCAAACAGACGCCATTGGTATTGCTGCCACTGTTTGCTGCAGTTGGGGTTGGTGAATCTTGTGGTTGTCGATCTATATAATTCTGGCGATAAACAGGGTGCCTGAGATAAAGAGAATATCATGTTGGTGCCTGATCATATCCAGTTTATCAGGTGAGGCTGAGAAAAAGAATGAAGCCCTTTTTTCGATTTGTTTCCGTTCAAAAATACCCAGACGTGCACCTGACGGGATAGGGAAGTATGCTTATGCAGGCATTGCGTGCTGTCTTCGGAAACCTCGCCGGAAAAGTGCGTATTCAGGTCGGTACGGGGTTCAACCTTTTATTCAAGTCATGGTCAAAAGCGCCATGATTATCACGTCTACTGCTGCTGCTAATACAGTTTGATACGTTAATTTTGATGTTCACATTTTCTAAGTATCGAGTTTCGAGTAGAGAAAATCGAGTTTCTAGTAGAAAACATCGAGTTTCAAGTGAGAAATTCGAGTTCCGAGTAGAGAATATCGAGTTTCAGTAGAGAAAATCAAGTTTCGAGTGGAGAATATCGAGTTTCGAGTAGAGAAAATCGAGTTTAGAGTAGACAATATCGAGTTTCGAGTAGAGAAAATCTAAGTTTGAAAATTACCAACAGAAAACAGTCAAGCCATGGAAATTAATTGCTATATACCATTCCATTACTGTTTTCTTTTTTGTTCATACATTTGTTTTGTTAATATTTATTTCAACCGTTCATTGTTTTCTCACTCTGTGTCTACCCCCTTGTTATTGTTATCCTTTTTTCTGTGTTTTCATCACCCACTATGATTGAAGGTAAATGCCGTAAGGAGACCTAGCGCTATTCTTCTTTGAAAATATTAAATACTAATTATAATATTAATAGTATTTAGCATTCTGATATGAATACGAAATATTGGTAGAACTTGTTACCCGACCGATTTGTCTTTAAATACCTTTACCGTATATATGCCGTATATATGCTGATATTACTTTGTATGTAAAATATTGGAAATAAAATACTTTTTTAATATTGGTATGTCTCTTCAGTTAGACAAATGTAAATATTTAATAACAACTTTATGACATCACCCACTTCCCACTTCCCCCAACCCCACACCCTCGATCAAAACCTACATAGATTGAAATATATTTATCATGTCGGTTATTCGAATCAATGTTTAACACTGTTGTTTATATTGTATAGTACATGCACGATGGTGACACCTGAGTAACTAGAAGGGTGTTATGTAGCCAATCTCTACCTAGAGTACACTCGTTCCTCATTTAACTCTGTCAACGTCAAAGGAAGTAGGGCGAACGTTTATGTCAGGTGATTATTCAAAAAAGTTATGACGATGTTTATAATAAAAATCCTTTTGCGTTATCTGCAAAGATAAAATATAGACATAGATTAAATAATTTCAATTTTTATTTCCATGAGTTAATTTTGTTTAGTCATTTTTTGCTATCGAGCTTCGGTTTGAAATGTTTACATATGCGTTTCGATTGAGGAGACCTAAGTACGTATTATGTTTGTAGTAAAAATATTCCCGATTAAAACTAAATTGTTTTCATGCATTATTTCAAATCTTGCAACATCTAATTTGCAGATATTCTGAAAATTATATTTACACAAGAAATAAATAAGTTTCAGGCAGGCAAACATATTCCAATTTAACAGGTTTTACCAAAATCTTGTAATTTAGTAGTTAGCAGAGATATATGTGAGTGCAAGGAACGATAACTCTGCGTGGAGATTGTTGTGTCGCCTGCCGTGTGCTCATTTCCAACGTTAAGTTGTAGGTTAAAGTTTTATAAAATGGGGCATAACTCTGACAAAATGAAAGTCAGAGTTATTGGACATGTGCAACAGCATTCATTGAGATGAATACGTGTGTGAAGTTTCATGAACATAGGTCAAATACTTTGCAATTGATGGCCAAGGTTACGTTGCAGGTTAAAGTGTAAGGGACGGACGGACGAGGACAAAAGACGGACAAATTGATCCCTAAGTGTGGGCGCTACGCAGGCGACACAATAAGAGCCTGAACGCATATTAATTAGTAATGACGTTACTTCTTTCACAGTTAAAATACTAATGACTAAATGTATTTTTATAAATATTTTTTAATATCAAATTACCGTATATATAACCATTATTACAATGACTTTTGTCTTCTCAAAACTCGATTTTCTTTACTCGGGACTCGATTTTCTCTAATCGAAACTCGATAATGTCAACTCAGAACTCGATTTTCTCTACTCGAAACTCGATTTTCTCTACTCGAGACTCGATTTTCTCTACTCGATACTCGATAATGTCAACTCGAAACTCGAGAAAGTCACAGTCGACTTTTTATGTCTCTTATATTTTTAGATGACTCAAAAACCGACAATGTCATCTTGTGGCTAGATTTTAATATTTTGTAAAACATATTTAACCGTCAACACACTATTTCTTATCTTGAAACAACCAAGCGTTGTTTCCTGAAGCTACCTGTGACAATGTTGTTATGTGGGTGGGTGCCACCGGACCTCCATAGTAAGGGATTGGCCTCGGTTTAATTGCAGGCTGGCTACGGGCCTGTCACATGTTTTTACACATGTGCAATGCAATCATTCTAAATGCCCTTCACCCCCACTCCTCGCCACTAAATGCATCAGAGCACATGTAAGTGTTTAGTGTTTACCCTATTTTTTAAACCAATCAGATGGCTCAGAATTGCAAATACAGGTTCATTGTATCCCACCAGACGGCGCTTCCGCACTCATCTGTGTACTCGTTTACAACCGGATAACCGGACTATTTTAACTGATCATCGAGTACGAATAGGTATCTTCATATTTTCTTGTTAAAACAAAAATGTTTTTGTCTTTAAATAGTTATCTACTATAAATTGCTTCATTATTTCAAACAGTAAAGTTACATATATTCCCGATTAAGAGTCTTAAACATGTATATAGTAAAGGAAAATAGTCCAGACATCTTTACCGTAAGAAAATTCGTTAGTGATGTGCCAACTCGATTAACTCGGAACTCGGATTTCCCCCACTCGTAACTCGATATTCTCTACTGGTTTTTTATCTGCACTAATCTCTTTTCACGTAGTATTGGGCACATTGAAGCATACACTAGGCTTTTCACTTCAAGTTGTCTGCCATCTCCTGGTAGATTGAATACCCGGGAAGGCAGGCAACCTTTTATCTGTTTTAAACTGGATATTCTCTACTCGAAACTCAAATTTCTCTACTCGAAACTCGATATTTCTCCACTCGAAACTCG
Organism: Cyrtodaria siliqua; assembly: GCA_037043455.1. Classification (NCBI taxonomy): domain Eukaryota; kingdom Metazoa; phylum Mollusca; class Bivalvia; order Adapedonta; family Hiatellidae; genus Cyrtodaria; species Cyrtodaria siliqua. The sequence continues at coordinate 21,206 of JAWPHD010012889.1, forward strand.
ATATTTTCTACACGAAACTAGAATTTCCTTACTCGAAACTCGATCTTTTCTACTCGAAACTCGAATTTCTCTGCTCGAAACTCGACACTCGAAGAAAAGAATTCCTCCGTTGTTTTAGGACACTACGCGTATTGTGGCCCTGCTTCTTGTTAATACAGTAACAAGCCATAATTATCAATACGTAAAGATTAATGCATGTAATAGATGAAAAATACCTATTCATGTTGTTACTTGATTGATGTCTACATGTACATGACTCTTAAACGATTACTCAAACACAAATACAGTATTATACTGAAGGATATATAGTCTAGATCATCTGCGACGCTTGCTTGTTTTCAAGACAAACGTCTAGAACAGTTCTCCTGAACAAAGTTTGATTTTTACCGATAAACTGGTAAGGTTTCTGATTGACTGAAACAGAAACACCTGATATTCAAGGTATATAGAAAGGCAGAAAGTCAATGATTGTATAAATAAACAAAAAGGGAAACTTCATCATTATATCGACGAAGTAAATGCGGATGGTCAGAAATACTTTAATAAAAACAATTATGGTCACGTGGTTTCAGTATTTACAATCAAGCGTCGAAGATTATCAAGACTAAAGGATAGATAATGTATTACCTGGCAGAGAACGACGATAATCCGAAACTCAGAGACCATACATCAGTTGGACTTTTGCCCAAAATAAAATGGGAGCCCCTCAATATTTCACTTCATAAAAATGCATTAATTTATTTGTTGCCATTTCATTTATAAAATATAGGCTCATGAAATTAGGTTTATTATCACTAATTACATGTAAACCGCCGAGGTGTAGTCGAATGTAGTTCCTATGATAAAAAATAATCCCTCCTTTTTTGATGGAAATGGGCATTATAAGAATTTCTATTCGATTTTGTGGTTGTATGTATAAGAAGCGTATTATTAGGTTTTATTGGATCACTGATGAACATTTTCGAAATTTCGACTCTATGCTTACACTTTGTGAGCAATGAAAACAGTCAATCAATGAAAACAGCTGTACCCTTGACCTGTTTAGTAAACAAACAAGAACTTCCTTACATGACTTGTGACCCCACCTTTTCTGGTGATTTTTCAAGTGGAAAATTAGTTTTCTATATGAACATTACACTGCTGCATTATCCATACTTGAGTTGAATTTGCAGCCACTTTAACATTGGTGGCTATGGGGATAATAATTAGTGGTTTCATACCTAATAAGGAATACGATCTAAGGATAGACATCAACATACTTTCATTTTAGGTGATGTCCCTTTATTTTCCAAGCGTTAAACACCTGGGGCCAGTTTTATTAAACATCTTTCGATAAGTCTCAAATTTTAAAAATCGTTCACTTTTTTTTCACCTAAGCGTTCAATGTAGACAATTTTGTGCGCACGTAGAGCAGAAATATCACATGTATAAGAAAATGAAATGAAATCACATTTATTTGAGAAGTGAGATTTATAGTGAAGCATTTAAGAAATTGATTTTACGATCAAAATTGTCGTAAGTTGTTTCATAAAACGGGGCCCTCAACTGTTAAAGGGGGTACATCAGGATTTTTCTAGAAACATCTTAAATTGTAAAATTGTTCCAGTTCATGATAAAACACTTATATCAATCAAATATGATGTTAGAACCATTTTGTTAAGGTCTAAACTTTGAAAACACCATATAGTAGGACGGAATCGGACGTAAAATGCTGAAATCAACCCTGGTGCGTCACCTAGGATAGCACGTATTACTGTGCTGAATGAATTTCTTTGCAAATAAGGGATAATTTTTAGGCTCATTTATTATGTTTTGACCATGTAGAATAGAAAATATTAATATTTGTCGATTTTAAGTCTGACACCAAACCCCCATACAAAGCCTGATGTACTCCCTTTAATAGCGGCATGCATGTGTTGTACACTCCTCAAAATAATTTAAAGACAACAAAATAGACCAGTAATACGAGGGATGTTCGAAAAGTAATGCTTATTTGGTTCAAACTTGCTTGATACTGACGAAAAACTAAAAATATCTATTTCATTCCTTCAAAGTACTCCCCCTTGCTAGAAACACACCGTTTCAATCCATGAATCCATTTCCGGAAAGCGTCACGGTAGGCTGATTTTGGTATACTGTTGAGGCACTGGAAAACGGCTGAATCAAGAGCCTGTCTCGAACTATATTTACGACCAGAAAGACATTTTTTCAGTGTTGGAAATAAAAAGAAGTCGCATGGTGCGAGATCTGGCGAGTACGGGGGATGTTGTAGGACAGTAACATTTTCTGACTTTAAGTAAGAGGTTACAATGTGTGAGGTATAAGCTGGGGCATTGTCGTGCAGAAGACGGACATTTCTGAATCCTGTTATTGGGCGCCTTTTTAAATAATATTTCTTCAGTTTTTTCAGTACAACATCACGATAATACCTTCCAGTCACGCTTTTTCCCTTTCTCTCCGGAATTTGAATCGCCAAACCGTCACATGTGAAAACGACGGCCTATAAAACTTTCTTTGCGCTTATGGTTCGTTTGGCAACTGATGACCTTCTGCACTCTTTACTTGCCCATACTTTGTTACCCATTTCTCGAACTGGTTCAAAATAGTGAACCCAGGTTTCGTCGCCATTTACAACATTGACAAATTGCTTTTTGTCAAACTTGGGAAACACGTGCGTTCTTTTGAGCTTCTGTCAAAAGGTGTGGTACCCACCGCGCAGAAATATTTCTAACTTTTAAGATACGCCTTAAAATAAAATGAACTCTGGATAGTGATACCCCTACCATACGAGCAATAACACGAACTGTGAATCACGCATCTTTGTTAATGATCTGCTTAATTTTGGCAACAGTTGTTTTGTCAGTGGCAGTCCTAGGACGCCCATATGTTGGTGCATCTTTAGTTGACTCTACACCAGAATCAAATTTCTTTTTCCATCGCCGAACAGTGTCATAAGATACCTTAGAGCTCCCATATACGCGTTAAATTTCAATAAAAATTTGCTTAGAAGAATAATCTAGTTATGAACGAACTTTGATAAAGGACCTAATTTCATCAGTATTTTCTGCTCGTTTGCAAACCATTTTTACAACAGCGGTCAATGACTGACTATCGAAATGGCTATTATTTTAAAAAAAAACTGGTCGAACAACTTGAACATAGAGGATCTTACGTGAGTACTCAAACGAGTGTAATAAAATCAATAATGAATGAGAACGAATGTTAGATTCTATTTATCACATAACTCACATATCGACTTTTATTGCATTTTGCCGGTCGCTTTTACACGCGAAACCGACATAAACCTTGGGAATCATAGTCATTATCGATTATTTTGACAGAGCATACTAGGCTCATTTGCATACTTAAAAAACTAGTTATAGAATGGTGTTATTCCACTCCCACACCGTAAGTTATGTGATAAATGTATATACCATTGTGTGGGTGTTGGATAGGGTTATCGGTGCGTATAAATAGCGATGTACCTTTCCTCGTGCTCTTCGTGTAACTGGCCAATAAGCATTACTTTTCGAACATCCCTCATATGTCGTTAAGCTAATGGAGAATCTGGAAGGTGCACGAAGCAAGCTCTGTCCAGCAAGCCGACTCTATTAAAATGAAGTCTGATACTAGTTCTTTGTTGGGTGAATTTACTACAAGAAATGTTTGAAGCATCAATTCGTCGGTAGTATTTATAACAAAAACTATCAGAAACAGCAGTTGGTTGTGTAACAACGCTAAAGGTAACAATTCCGCTAAAGGTAACAACCGCTGCTAAAGGTAACGTTTATGGCAAGCCATAGGTTCACGCTCGTAAAACCGGGTTTATCGACTTGTAACTATGCTTTTGGACCGGTATCTGTGATTTACGAGCATAGACAATCACGACTGTGAACCATAGTTTACGAACGTGAACTATAGTTTACGAGAGTAAACCTAGGTTTACGATCGTGAACCATAGTTTACGGACGTGAACCTAGGTTTACGACCGTGAACCATAGTTTACGGACGTGAACCTATGTTTACGACCGTGAACCATAGTTTACGAACGTGAACCTATGTTTACGATCGTGAACTTGGGTTTACGAGCGTGAACGATAGTTTACGAACGTACTAGGTTAGGTTTCTCGAACAAATCTATGATTTTCGGTTGTTATCCTATATGTTCAGGGTCGTAAACCCAAGTTCACGGTCGTAAACATAGGTTCGCGTTCGTAAACTATGGTTCACGCTCGTGAACCCATGTTCACGCCCGTAAACATAGGTTCACTCTCGTGAACTTAGGATAACGACCGAAATGCTTAGTTCAATCGAGGAACCTAGTTTATCGAACGTAAACATGGGTTCACGAGCGTAAACTATGGTTTACGCCCGTTATCCTATGTTATCGCTCGAAAATATAAGTTAGTATTCGATAAACCTGGTTTTACGTTCGAAAAACTTAGTTTATCGATCGTTAATCCTAGTTTTTCGAACGTGAACATGGGTTCACGTAATTATTGGACAATTGGCTTGCCATAAACGTTTTCAACGCTAAAGGTAACAACCTCCGCTAAAAGTAACAATTACCTGTACCGCTAAAAGTAACAATTACCTGTACCATTAAAAGTAACAATTACCTGTACCGCTAAAAGTAACAATCACCTGTACCGCTTAAAGTAACAATTACCTGTACCATTAAAAGTAACAATTACCTGTACCGCTAAAAGTAACAATTACCTGTACCGCTAAAAGTAACAATTACCTGTACCATTAAAAGTAACAATTACCTGAACCGCTCAAAGTAACAATTACCTGTACCATTAAAAGTAACAATTACCTGTATCGCTAAAAGTAATAATTACCTGTACCATTAAAAGTAACAATTACTGTACCATTATACCTGTACCATTAAAAGTAACAATTACCTGTATCGCTAAAAGTAACAATTACTGTACCATTAAAAGTAACAATTACCTGTACCGCTAAAAGTAACAATTACCTGTACCGCTAAAAGTAACTAAAAGTAACAATTACCTGCACCGCTAAAAGTAACAATTACCTGTACCGCTAAAAGTAACAATTACCTGTACCGCTCAAAGTAACAATTACCTGTACCATTAAAAGTAACAATTACCTGTATCGCTAAAAGTAATAATTACCTGTACCATTAAAAGTAACAATTACTGTACCATTAAAAGTAACAATTACCTGTACCGCTAAAAGTAACAATTACCTGTACCATTAAAAGTAACAATTACCAGTACCGCTAAAAGTAACATTTACCTGTTCCGCTAAAAATAACAAGTACATGTACCGCTAAAAGTAACAATTACCTGTTCCGCTAAAAGTAACAATTACCTGTACCGCTAAAAGTAACAATTACCTGTACCGCTAAAGTAACAATTACCTGTACCATTAAAAATAACAATTACCTGTACCGCTAAAAGTAACAGTTACCTGTACCATTAAAAGTAACAATTACCTGTACCGCTAAAAGTAACAATTACTGTACCGCTAAAAGTAACAATTACCTGTACCGCTAAAAGTAACAATTACCTGTACCATTAAAAATAACAAATTCCTGTACCGCTAAAAGTAACAATTACATGTACCGCTAAAAGTAACAATTACCTGTTCCATTAAAAATAACAATTACCTGTACCGCTAAAAGTAATAATTACCTGTACCGCTTAAAGTAACAATTACCTGTTCCATTAAAAATAACAATTACCTGTACCGCTTAAAGTAACAATTACCTGTACCATTAAAAATAACAATTACCTGTACCGCTAAAAGTAACAATTACCTGTACCGCTAAAAGTAACAATTACCTGTACCATTGAAAGTAACAATTACCTGTACCATTAAAAGTAACAATTACTGTACCACTAAAAGTAACAATTACCTGTACCGCTAAAAGTAACAATTACCTGTACCATTAAAAATAACAATTACCTGTACCGCTAAAAGTAACAATTACCTGTACCATTAAAAGTAACAATTACCTGTACCATTAAAAATAACAATTACCTGTACCGTTAAAAGTAACAATTACATGTACCTTTGAAAGTAACAATTACCTGTACCGCTAAAAGTAACAATTACTTGTACCGCTAAAAGTAACAATAACCTGTACCATTAAAAGTAACAATTACCTGTACCATTAAAAGTAACAATCACGTGTACCGCTAAAAGTAACAATCACCTGTACCGTGTACCGTTAAAAGTAACAATCACCTGTACCGCTAAAAGTAACAATTACCTGTATCATTAACAGTAACAATTACCTGTACCGCTAAAAGTAACAATTACCTGTACCGCTAAAAGTAACAACTACCTGTACCATTAAAAGTAACAATTACCTGTACCGCTAAAAGTAACAACTACCTGTACCGCTAAAAGTAACAATTACCTGTACCATTAAAAGTAACAATTACCTGTACCGCTAAAAGTAACAATTACCTGTACCATTAAAAGTAACAATTACCTGTACCGCTAAAAGTAACAATTACCTGTACAATTAAAAGTAACAGCGCGCTTACGCCACTGGTGCCACATTAACTAAATATAACCTGTTGTCTCAATTTTCAATGAAACTTTAGCTGTTGAAAAAAGTTGTTACCTTTAGCTATAGCCTTGTTACCTTTAGCGGAAGAGGTGATTGTTACCTTTAGCGGAGGTTGTTACCTTTTGCGTTGAAAATGTTACCTTTAGCGGCGGTTGTTACCTTCATCGGAATTGTTACCTTTAGCGTTGTTACAAGGTGCTCATGTACGGAGATTATCGAAGCTTGTATTGTATACCAATAATTTACGGTGTAAATTTCATGTAAAACACTTGTCATATATTACAGATGTAATAATGTTAATAAAATAAAATAGTATATAGGTAATATAAGCAATGGTTTGGTGATAAAAGCCTACCATTATCAGACCGTAGTCTTACATATAGGCTCTGTTCTAAAAATAGCTCTCTATATTATATTAAGCTGCTAATGGGCTAGTTCTGGGACATCAATGTGTTCTTAAAATAGAAGTGATTGCTGCAGGCTGATTCCCCAGTAATCAATTACCAATTAGTATAGATGAATAAAGGCCGTATTTTAGACACGTATTTGGGAGAATCGTAGTATTGGTTAACACTCGATACAAAGTTGTTTTTCGGAAGTGTACATAATTTGTAACACTCGTCTTATAGTGTTAAATCTGCATTTATTATTCTAAGCGCAATGTTTTTATTATGTCAGTTCATTTGCTCAATTCAGTAAAGAAGGAAAATAACAAGTGTTCTCCATTTATTACTTCTCCTTCCAGTGGAACTTATCAAACATAATCTCAAATAAATTCATTACGAATATTAATTTTCATACCACATCCAACCCCTTCTCCAAGAAGGGAAGAACGGATTGGCTGTTCTTGGAGAAGGGGTTGGCTGGGGTAATAAAACCCCTAATTTTGGCTCAAAACGTTTGCATATTATTGTAAAATTAAAACACGTCTCGTGTGCATTCCTAACATCTCGTACACTGCTTCGCAGCATTACTCGAATGTAATACGCAGGTTTCCATGTTGGTTACGTATCGCGCCTTAGATTTCCACCAAAACAAATTTGCATTCAAAATCAAAGTTATCATCCAAATGTTTCAATGTTATTCAGCCGATTGCTCCATCAATAGTATATTTACAAGAAAGCAGTGATAAAACCTTCATCTGCATTGTAAAAAAACAAACATTCAACGCAAATTATATATCAACACGTGTGGCGAACGGCTATATAGTGTACATAGCAACAGTGCACTATTTTCTGTGCCGTTGCTTTCCGGCGATCAAAATGTCAAGATTTTGAACATACCGAAGCGCCGTGATACACACGAGGCGGGATCCCGAAGAATGACGGGATTGGCCGAGCGTTCACGATTAGTCTCGTGTGTATATCGACGCTTCGGTAAGTTTTTGACATTTTATTAGCCGGAAGACAACGGCACAGAAAACAGTACACTGTTGCTAAGCTGTTGCTAAATAAACAACATGGGCGTTTGTCACACATGTTGATGTATGATTTGCGTTGCATGTTTGTTTTTACAATACAGATGAAGGTTTTATCACTACTTTCATATACTTAAATAAACTATAGAGGGAGCTATCGGCTAAATGACATTGCAAAACGTTGATGATAGCTTTGATTGTGAATGCAAATTCGTTTTGGCGGAAATCTGACGCGCGTCATGCTAGTATGACCAAACCAATATGGTTCCCAGAACAGGGTTTACAATGTCTGGCTGCTGATCAGTCATGTTCCCCCAAAACACCCCTTTGTCACACAAATGAAATGGTCTTAATTCAAAGAAAGAACAGTCCATTGTACATATATGTAGCGGGTTAAGGGTTAAAGGTAGTCCAGACCAGACGATGGAGCATATATAGAACATATCATGGAAATAGTACACAGATATGTTTGAGTACTACGAGTATTTCTTATAATATATTAATATGTTAACTTGATTAACACATAATTGGGACTTGATTCTTAAAGAGCCCTTGTCTCCAAGTGCAATCTACTTTTCAATCTAATTATACACCAATAGAAATAAATGTGTTCACTTTACCTTGAAGCTAGCATATTGTTTACATTTGCAAGCCGAAGCATATTGTTTTCTATGCATGTCCTAATCATTGAAAGAACTCTCCTCAAAGTGTCCATGCACTCTGACCTATTCATCCTTAAGCAGTACTCATTTAATTTCGACAAAAGTTATTTTTCATAGTAAAATAAACGTATTTATTTCCAGTGGTGAATTGTCACATATGTATACTTAACGCCATTAAAAGTGGAAGTTTTTTATTTTGTGTTTATTTTTAATTAAAATGTCTCCAAGAACGATTTCATAATTCCGATTTTAATTCTTTCAATACATGAATTTGATCGGTCACCAGATTTATAGGGAATGTGGATAATTTCTAAAATGTACATAACCTACAATCGATCTTGGAAATAAACACAAAATAAAAAAAACTTCCACTTTTAATGGCGTTAAGTATATATGGTATACTGTGATTAATTGTCTGGTGTATTGTACAGTGTTTCATTTAACGTAATGCATTGTCATTATATACAATGTAACAATGTTAGTATTGTTAACTGTTATTGATTTATTGTTTGCCACATTTCTTGAATAATTATTATTGAAATTAAAACACAAATCACAAACATTTTCAATTATTTAATACTGAATTATATCAAACAATATCAATTGTCGTGTTTTCGTGGTTGTTAAAACTCGCGATAATACTAAGTTTATAAAAAGGACCTCCTTGCAACCAAAATAAAATACATGTAGTGTGTATTCCTATTTTAAGTGTAAAATGATATATAGGGTCCTATAGAAACCACAGCGTCCGAACATAGGTGGCATCGTAGGTCCGCACTGTACTGCAAACAAGGACTTGAAACTACAATGAAAGAGACAAAAAACAACAGAAAGGGTGGTGAAGACAGGGTTACCGACTTGGAACGGTCAGTAGGCAATAAGGCCAACTGGTTAGCTTGAATCAATTTTATATGCGCACAATCCTCGCTATTATCCTGTCTTCAGCGCCCAAATAGACAAGACAGTGTAAACAAAACTACATCCCATCAAAAGGAAATCTCTATCAATAAAGTCCACATCCAGAGAAACTAACTAAAAATATACATACAAAATAATAAACATCTCAGGATGTATCCATGTCATAATAGTAATAGCATGGCCGGCGAGACAGCGTGACCTGATTGTCATTTTTAATAATACTGATGTATTTTAGTATCACAAATAAAATCAAACAAAAACTATTTATTTCCTTCTGATGAATGCAATATTTATAGATAAGAGCTATCATTTAAAACAGCCATGTTGTTATTCAAACTGAAGGTAAAATACGACTTATTCACAAACATCACCCCTGTATATAGCTATGTTCTTGTCCGTTTCGTGAACTTTGACCTCGTATAATAACCCGTGATCCAACTGTTCGTTCATCCGGTCCCAAATATAGACAGCGATGTTCTCAACAGTACTAACGACATCTTTGAAGTATGGGACATCCTTGTCCAAGTGTTTATGATCCATTGTTGACATGAATGCTTTCTCCATGCAAACCTTTAGATCAACCAGATTAATCACCATCCCTATCACCGGGTTGACTGGTCCCTTTAAGGTTACCTCCACTTTGTTATTGTGTCCATGTCCGTTAGGATTGTTACATTTTCCGTATAATCTCAAATTCTCCAGGTCGCTAAGAACGATTGAATGCAGTCGATGACACGCGCTGAATGTTTCCGTTCTACTAACATACACAACGCGACCCGCTTTTTTGTCCGCCATGACTTGTCCCTGTTTAAAAACAATACACCTTTTGTCGGTCAATGTCCTTTTGTTATTGATAACACATTCGTAAACAAACACTGCTTCAGAACAGTATTCCCTGTGCCGGCGAATATGAACTGATATCTATATACAATACAATACAATATCTTTATTCAGCAATTAAACATACAACACATGTTTATAGCCTACACAATTACATGAAAGTATGAAGATAGTGAGAACATGAACACTTATCTATATTAAGCAAATAAACATACAATTATATTATATCAGATTTACTTAGAAGCACATTATTTCAAAATCGCTGTAATGAAAAATAATAATTTAACATCAGGGAATTTCCTTTATGTACTATTCCTTAATTTGAGAGCATAGAATATAAATTTCGCTAAATTTATAACTGTACATTTTGACTTTGATGTCATAAGCGAATCAAACTTGTTCAAATTTGGCCATCGGCAATAATAAGGTTTAAGATATTTATTTCTTAATTCTCTGTAAATTGGACAAACAAGCAAAAAGTGGTATTTGTTTTCAATAAAATTCATATTGCAAAATCGGCATTTTCTTTCATCCCTATGAATATTTTCATATCTTCCGCTTTCTATCGCGAGGTTATGCGAAGACAATCTAAATCTGCAAAGAGCTATTCTAAATTTTCTCCATATCAATATCTAAATAAAGTTCCAAATTAAAATCGTGCTTAAAACGAGAGTAAGTAACAAGTATGTTAGAATTATTTATATTTGCATACCGGCTTTGATGATATATGTCTAATATTCTTTGTTGGATGAGTTGGATGAGTGTTCTATATCATATTGATGTAACCAAATATTTGTCATACTTAACGTCTCCAATATTGATTTTATTTGTAATGCCCAATTTGACCCGTTATATGATATATTATTGTCTGCGTCGCTTTTTTGTAATTTATATATTTTCTTAGCGATACTGTTATCTCCTAATTTCAATAAATTAATCCAATATTTTACCATATTTAGTTTTCTCTTTACATAGAGCGGAACTCTACCTAGTACACCATATAAACCTGTAAGATTTGTCGACCTTTTTACGGATAAAATCTTCCTGCAACATTTCGTATGTATAAGTTCGACGTCTTTTGCATCATGTGATCCCCAAACTTCCGAACTATAATTTAATACAGACACCACTAAAGTGTCAAACAGCTTGCATTTCTCAGAAATGGGTAATTCTATTCGATTAAAAACAGAGAAAAGATTATGCAGGGGAAACGATGCATGTTGTGCCAATCTTTTTTGCGTTCTAAACCAATTACCGTTTTAAAAAAAGTGAATCCCAAGATATTTAAAGGAATTAACTACTTTTAATGTTATATTATTTAGTATGAACTCATATGTAGTGTGACGACCTTTTTCAAAGATCGTGACGACCTTTTTCAAAGATCATTATTTTTGTTTTTGCTGTATTTATTTTCAGACCCGATGTATGACAATATGATTCTATATCGTTCAACATAGACTGTAACGTATCGGGAGATAACGCAAAGACTACTGCATCGTCCGCGTAAAGAAGCATGAATATTTTAAGATCATCTATCGTAAAAATGTTTTCTAAATCAGAGTTAACATTTGATACAATATCGTTTATAAACATCATAAACATCAGAGGAGAGCTCGGATCTCCTTGTTTCACTCAAATATGTGATTCTACAAAGTCTGATAAAGCAGACTTATATCGTATACATGACTTTACCACAGTGTACATAGATTTAATGGCATTTACAATTTTAAGACTTACATTTTGGGCTAGAAGCTTATGCCATAAAAGTGAGCGGACTATTCTATCGAATGCTTTTTCATAGTCTATGAAAGCACAATACAATTTTTTTCCTAAGCTTAAAACCTTTGCAATAATAGAATAAAATACAAATATACAATCTACAGTAGATTTACCCTTTTGAAATCCAAACTGGTTTTGCGATATCTTATCGTATTTGTCTGACCATATAGTTACACGATTAAGTAAAATTTGAGAATATATTTTTCCCAATACATTTATAAGTGTGATTCCCCTTTAATTGTTTGCATCATCATTATTTCCATTTTTAAAGACTGGAATGATAATTCCTTCACCCCATGTTACAGGGTATTCACCTTTATTTAACAGACGATTATACAGTTGTAATAGAAATGGTGAGATTATATCATAACATGATTGAAATATTTCGCTATTTAAATTATCCAATCCACAAGATTTATGATTCTTCTGGTGGAAAATCGCGGCTCGTAGTTCGTTTTCTGTTATCTCCGCGTCTAATTCTTGATCGAATGTACCTTCTATGTCCGGAGGCTGTTGTTCTAACTCGTTTGCGTTTCCGAACGTTTTTTTAAAATGATCGAATAGATCTGTGATAATTTTTTTTTTTGCGTCAGCTGATTTGTTTTTATATTTCTTTTTTTTAAAGATTTCCAAAATGTTCGAGGTTGTTTTTGCGTTGAAATAAATACATGTTTGTTTGCGTCATTCTTTTCTTTTACAAATGCATTTCTTGCTGTTTTAAAATCGCGTTTAGCTTGATAACATTCTCCGTTAAACCAGTCTTTATTATTAAAGTCAGATTCCTCCGATTTATTTTGTTTTTTATAAGATTTACCAAATACGCTGAATGCGCTATCATACATGTAAGTTGTGAACGAATTGACTATGTGTAGTCAAGTATCTAAATAGATATAGTTAACACAAAGATCGCTTTAACAATCCAATATTGGAAAACATTGATATAACCACTGTCGTGTAACCTGTACGGCTACTGTACGGCTAGCCGATTTTGTTATTTCCAAGAAGGCGGACATGTCAACATCCGAAAAGTAAATGCCTTACATTTTTACTCGTTACTTACTTAATTCGGCGTGACATGCATATATATGTATGCTGGCAGTAAGATAAATGATTCCTTTACACTCGGCTGCATAGTATGTAACAAACGATTTACTACTTTTTGATAAATTATCGCTGTGCATGCCAATTTTTGTCGATCTAAAATCAAAGCGAGGAGTCACACCTGTTTTGAACCATTATTAGCTTGTGATATTATCGGATCGAAGCGAAATAACTTGTATTACTTACTTTGTGATGATATCTAAATGACCAGATAACTAATTTCTTGTAAACTGTGCAATAAATAAGCAACATTCTGATTAAAAAAATATTAGGGTGTACGGTGCGTTACCATTTTAAATTTGCTACTGTACGGTGAGTTCAGAACCCAAATCTGTACGGTGCGTTACACATATATTTGACAAAATTACTGTACGGCGCGTTATGTATAATTGAGGAGTTTTGGTGTGTTTTAGATGTAGACCATTTCTATATATTTTTGTTCTTTTAAATAAAAGTTGTTTCATTTTTAGTTTCAAACTTTGAAAGTTATAGCAAGACACATAGATAGTTTTAAGGATATGTTGCTCAGATTTTATGCTGAACTTCGTAAATTTGTGTATCTTTTACAAGCATACTTATTCTTAATTGCAATTCTACAAATTGCAGATTATAATTAGAAAGACCACACCTTTTTATAAAAACGCATAATATTTATGTATTTGAAAAATTATGCTTGCCTTCAAGTTTCACTACAGTGTACACTTTTAGAAACTGTTGTGTACCGCCTAAGTATGGTTATCGGGAGTGATTTGGTTTAAACATATTTTATTTCACGTGTATTTATAATATTTGTACACAATAGAAGAACACGGAATAGAACGAAAGTTAAATACTTATGATGTTCTTTTCCTTAGGGTAGAATATTAATTATTCACACTTGATGGCATGATTAACAGCAGTAATTTGATACGTTTGTAATATTAATTCTGGAGGTAGAAGCAATGAATAATGCTAAATACATATTGTATACGTATTCCAGAATAGCTTATTTATTTACATGAAAGAAGCATAAGATAGTAGAGTAATAAAGCATTCAAAATGAAAGGAAAAAAATAGCACAACTTCAAATGTTAAATCAAGTGAAAGAGAATACAATTTAAATGTCATTTTATTATCGTTGCTTGAAATGAGGGTAACTGGGGATTGACACACGGAAGAAGATGCTGCCGTTTTGGAAAATACAACAACAGAGTGAATGAAACGAACTACTGAATAAACCGTTTGAGTTTTTTATTTATATATATTTATGTACTGCGCTGAAAATAAGAACGTTTGTGTCGTAGGATACATTTTCGTCTTCAAAGAAAGATGTTTTTAGTGTTATGAAGGTAGACGGGGAATTGAATTTAGCAATACAGTTCTTATATCAGTGTACTTATTTCAGTGTACCTATATCAGTGTACTTATATCAGTGTACTTATATCAGTGTACTTATATCAGTGTACTTATATCAGTGTACTTATTTCAGTGTACTTATATCAGTGTACTTATATCAGTTTCCTTATATCAGTGTACTTATATCAGTGTACTTATATCAGTGTACTTAGTTCAGTGTACTTATATCGGTTTCCTTATATCAGTGTACTTATATCAGTGTACTTATATCAGTTTCCTTATATAAGTTTCCTTATATCAGTTTCCTTATATCAGTTTCCTTATATCAGTGTACTTATATCAGTTTCCTTTTATCAGTGTACTTATTTCAGTGTACTTACATCAGTGTACTTATATCAGTGTACTTAGTTCAGTGTACTTATATCAGTGTACTTATATCAGTGTACTTATTTCAGTGTACTTATATCAGTGTACTTATTTCAGTGTACTTATATCAGTGTACTTATTTCAGTGTACTTATATCAGTGTACTTATATCAGTACTTATATCAGTTTCCTTATTTTAGTGTACTTATATCAGTTTCCTTATATCAGTGTACTTATATCAGTGTACTTATTTCAGTGTACTTAGTTCAGTGTACTTATATCAGTGTACTTATTTCAGTGTACTTATATCAGTGTACTTATATCAGTGTACTTATTTCAGTGTACTTAGTTCAGTGTACTTATTTCAGTGTACTTATTTCAGTGTACTTATATCAGTGTACTTATATAAGTACTTATTTCAGTGTAATTATATCAGTGTACTTATATCAGTTTCCTTATATCAGTGTACTTATATCAGTGTACTTAATTCAGTGTACTTATATCAGTGTACTTACATCAGTGTACTTATATCAGTGTACTTATTTCAGTGTACTTATATCAGTGTACTTATTTCAGTTTCCTTATTTCAGTGTACTTATTTCAGTGTACTTATATCAGTGTACTTATATCAGTGTAATTATTTCAGTTTCCTTATGTCAGTGTACTTATATCAGTGTACTTATTTCCGTGTACTTATATCAGTGTGATTATTTCAGTGTACTTATATCAGTTTCCTTATTTCAGTGTACTTATTTCAGTGTAATTATATCAGTGTACTTATATCAGTGTACTTATTTCAGTGTACTTATATCAGTGTACTCATATCAGTGTACTTATATCAGTGTAATAATTTCAGTTTCCTTATTTCAGTGTAATTATTTCAGTTTCCTTATTTCAGTGTACTTATATCAGTGTACTTATTTCCGTGTACTTATATCAGTGTAATTATTTCAGTGTACTTATATCAGTTTCCTTATTTCAGTGTACTTATTTCCGTGTACTTATATCAGTGTAATTATTTCAGTGTACTTATTTCCGTGTACTCATATCAGTTTCCTTATTTCAGTGTACTTATTTCCGTGTACTTATATCAGTGTAATTATTTCAGTGTACTTATATCAGTTTCCTTATTTCAGTGTACTTATATCAGTGTACTTATATCAGTGTACTTATATCATTGTACTTATATCAGTGTACTTATATCAGTGTACTTATATCAGTGTACTTATTTCAGTGTACTTATATCAGTGTACTTATTTCAGTGTACTGAGTTCAGTTACAAAAGAAGTGTTCAGCCTTAACAGGTACACAATGGCGAATCGACCATGTTTTTTGAAAACAGGTCGTTGTTTAGGGAACTGAAAGTTAAACGCATTCTAGTGTCAGTATTTGAAGATTTCTTTGTGGGAAGTAGTGAATCTTCTGGTAAGTCATTCCATTCGCGAATGACAGAGGGGAGAAAATAGTCGTAGTGTTAGTTTGCATGGGCATTAATAGTTACGATGTTCATGGCATTTCGTAGGTTATATGTAGAGATGTTACCGACAGAAGTAGGAACTAAATCAAAGACGTTACTGTTTTAAGCTCTACTGGTCGAAGGCAAGCGAAGGTTATGGGATGACGAGTTGTCCGTCGTCCGTCCGTTGTCCGTCCCTCGTTAACTTGTGCCTTGTGAACACGATATAATAGACTTTATTTTTGAATTGGTTCTTCCCAGGAAAAGTGAGTGGTCCGCCTCCACCACAAAACAAATAAATATAACCTTACATATGTTGAAAATAACGTAAAACACCATACAAACAAACAAACAAATCATTTTTGAATTGATCTACACCAAACTTTATCAGTGTCTTTATATCAGTGAACGCTCGAACAAATTCGGAAAACAGCCAGATCGGATTAATAATTTCAAAGTTATGACTTTGTGACTTTGTTTTAATTAAAAATACCATATTTTGCATTCTATCACCTTCATTTTATATTTGATCTTTAACAAAAAAAAACAGCCATTTGAATTTAGTAGTAACGCCAGAGTTATGGACATTGTTTTTACTGAATAGTGTACGGTGTCCTGTTAGGGCCATCTTCGATGGTAAGATGCGATGGTAAGATGCGATGGTCGATGGTAAGACACGATGGTCGATGGTAAGATGCGATGGTCGATGGAAAGATGCGATTATCGATGGTAAGATGCGATGGATCATCGACCATCGCATCTTAACATCGACCATCACATTTACCATCGCATCTTACCATCGACCATCGCATCATACGATCAACCATCGCATCGTACCATCGACCATCGAATCAATCGTAATGTACATAAGGCCTCTTCTTCGTTTTATTGACACCCCTCTCTCCTCTCCCCACGCCCCCCCCCCCCCCCCCCTCTCTCTCTCTCTCTCCCTATCTCTCTCTCTCTCAATATAATCTCAGGTGTGTCAGTGAGACAATTTTATTCAATATTAAATTGATAAATATGAGAAGTGTAATGTGTAATGAAAACTATTCAATCATGTTGGGTTTGGGTGTTGGTGTGGGTGAACAAAACCTGCTTTGTTTAATTATAATTACTTTTATATGAGCGTTCAACTTAAGGCTTGCAAAAAGTTATGTGTTTAGGGTAACCAGACCCTACCTATTTTTCCTGGTGAAACCTAGCAATTTTTTCCAGTTTACCGGAAAAAATAATAATCAAGCATGGGGTGAAATATAGAGCCCTGCCTAAACATACATATTTTTTTGTTTGGCCTTATTACGGAATTATAGCTCACCTATAGACTTCGGAATTCAGGAGTACAACATACTTGTCATTGTCACCCTTCTGTGTCCGGGTTTGAGTAGGTTCTAGTGGGAAGAGAAATGGTGGCAGGGCGTGCGCCTATATTAATCCTCGAAAAATTACTCACCAACCTCGAATTGCGGAATTCCTTGTTAAAACCTGGATCTATACCTGTACGTGGACTGACTAGATAAATTTCAGACCGCCCTTGCTCCCCACCATGCTATTAATGTTTCTTTAGGCCATCAGACAACTAGTAAAAGATAAGGATGTTTGACCTTAAAAAGTGAGGCACTGCATGTTTTATGCAAAGTTATAATCAATTAGTGTCATTTAAAAAGTTGATTATGAAATGTGTCCGCTTTCGTTTATATAATTATGTTTCATGTGTTACTCCAATGTATGCACTCCTCACTCGCCCCCAAACACTTGTTTGCAATATTCGGGAATGGAAAACTTGGTCAAGTTCGATACCAAGAGTGCACGCGTGTCATAAGTCGATGGTCGATGGCAATATGCGATGGTAAAATGCGATGGTCGATGGTAAGATGCGATGATAAGATGCGATGGTCGATGCTAATATGCGATGGTCGATGGTAAGATGTGATGGACCATCGACATCGCATATTACCATCGACCATCGACCTAGGTCTAGGTCGATGGTCGATGGTAAGATGAGATAGTAAGTTGGCCTTAACAGGACACCGTACTCTCCCCACCCACCCTCTCTCAGTATAAGCTCAGGTTTGTCAGTGAGTGAGACAATTTTATTAAATATTAAATTGATAGATAATTTATGTTAAGACGAGTGTAATGAAAACTACTCAACCATGTTTTGGGTTTGGATGTTGGTGAACAAAACCTGCTTTTTCAGTTATAATTCATTTGATATGAGCGTTCAATTTAGGCCTTGTAAAACGTTATGAGTGTTTCGGTAAACCCGACCCTACCTATTTTTTCCAATTTACCAGAAAAATATATAAATCAAGGGTGTTTTGGGTATAAAATGCAATGTTCCTATATATATATATATTATATATATATATATATATAATATATATGAAAATAAATTCTTACCTACCCTACCTACTAATTTCTGGCATAAACCCTAAACCTGGGATGAAAATGAAAATATAGAGCCCTGCCTAAACACATACTTTTTGTTTGCCCTTATTACGGAATTATAGCTCACCTATAGACGCGTGCAATATATCAGTAATTATATGGTAAGATGCGATGGTCGATGGTAAGATGCGATGGCCGATAGTAAGATGCGATGGTAAGATGCAATGGTCGATGGTAAGATCGACCATCGCATCTTACCATCGACCATCGCATCTTATCATCGAATATCGCATCTTACCATCGCATCTTTTTATCGACCATCGCATCTTACAATCGACCATCGACCTACCCAGGTCGATAGTAAGATGCGATGTTAAGATGGCCCTAACAGAACACCGTAATAATGACATATTCTGCATTTTGAACACTCTAGATAGAACCTTCATTATGTATTTGATCTTTACCAAATTTGGTCAGATTGTTGATTTTAATAAAAGCTAAAAAAACGAGCTATATTGTGTTAGTAACACAAGAGTTATGGTCCTTGATTTATTGAAAAAATGCCGTATACTGCATTGTGAACACTCTAGCACCTGTTTTTGTATTTGATCTTCTTCAAACTTAAAAAAGTGTTGATATTGATGAAAGCTCGGACAAGTTCGAAAACCCGCTACATCAAATGAGTAAAACCAGAGTAATGGCCCTTGATCTAGTGTTACCCTCTTGTATATAATACTATATAAGTGTGCATGTTTATTGATCCAGTTGTCAGATTATTTCTATTAATAACACATATATAAATAGCTGGATTGTGTACTAGTTTGAGGAAAGACTGTTTGATTGATATCCAGTGTTTACATAATATTCTAGTAATTCTAAATTATTGTTTACTTACTGAGATGTGTAGATTGTTACAGAACATTCTTTAATCTAGAATGTTCCATCTTGGTTTATAAAGCTGGCCTTAGTAAAACTTGAGGGTTTCAGTATGGGGTTTCAGTATTCGTATTCAAAGGTGAGTATCGGGTTCAACATTTTAATTGGGAATTTACAAAATATTGGATGCTGTGAATTAAAATGTATTGTTAGAGGATAAAAAGTATTGTGTTCATCTAGTGACAATTACTGGAATATTTGGACTTTCAGCGTAGCTACGGGACTGTGATGTATTTTAGCAAATTGAAATACTATGTAAAATGCTAGAGACTATACTAAAGATAGAAATATGAATTGTTGGTTTCTAAATATTTGTAAGCCATTTTGGCTGGGCCCTTGGGGACTAATCAGTTATTGATAGCCACACATAGCCACACATAGCCACACATAGCCACACATAGCCACACATAGCCACACATAGCCACACATAGCCACACATCCACACATAGCCACACATAGCCACACTGTTATTTAAAACTCTTCTAGTCGCACATGGTCAGTGTTCCATACTATATACTATGACCAAGAAAACTTAAATAAATAAAATAAAATAAAATTAAGAATAAAATAAATAAAATGAAAAATAAAATTAAATAAACAAGATAAAATAACACATAATGCGAGGCGGAGTGAGGTGTGGTGTGGTGGGTTGGGGAGACGGACGGTAAGAGGGGTACACAACTGTGCAGGTTATTGAACTAGTTCAAGCTTTCATAGATATTAACACTCGGTACAAGTTTGATATAGAGATTTAACAAAGCAAAATATAGCATGTTTCAATAAATCAAGGGCCATAACTTTGGTTGTTAATGATCATATTTAGTTGGTTTTGTAATTTGACGAATATTGTGTTCATCTAGTGACAATTACTGGAATATTTGGACTTTTGGACTATATTGAATAAATAAACCAGGAAAACATTTGCCAATTTAGATTAACGGGACACTTGCTAATATTATTTGGATTTTATTCGTATATTGGATTTTAAAGAAATACTTGATCCATTTTATGTAAGTGAATATTTTTTATTTTCATTTTTACCGTTACGTATTATTTGAGTAAATTTGTAGTTTATTTTATAAAATTAGTTGTTTCTGATTTTACTTCCTTTCTTGTTACATTTTACCCTTAACACTATTGAGAGCACTCTAGCTCCTTCATTTTTCTTCTATTTTGCAGGACTTCGATATCATTTAAAGCTCTGAATTGACGAAAATTAGAAATATGGTATAAGAAACAGCAGAGTTGTGGCCCTTGAATTATTTAAAAATGCTTTATTTTACTCTATTAGCGCTCTAGCACCTTCATTTTACATCTGATCTTTAACAAACTCGACCAAATTGTTGATATTATGAAAACTCGTACAAATTACAAAACCAACTAGATATGATCAATAACAACCAAAGTTATGGCCCTTGATTTATTGAAACATGCTATATTTTGCTTCGTTAAATCAATATATCAAACTTGTACCGAGTGTTAATATCAATGAAAGCTTGAACAAGTTCAATAACCTGCACACTTGTGTACCCCTCTTACCGTTCGTCTCCCCAACCCACCCCACCACACCTCACCCCGCCTCGCATTATGTGTTATTTTATTTTGTTTTATTTTATTTTTCATTTTATTTATTTTATTCTTTATTTTATTTTATTTTATTTATTTAAGTTTTCTTGGTCATAAAATATAGTATGGAACACTGACCATGTGCGACTAGAAGAGTTTTAAATAACAGTGTGGCTATGTGTGGCTATGTGTGGCTATGTGTGGCTATGTGTGGCTATGTGTGGCTATGTGTGGCTATGTGTGGCTATGTGTGGCTATGTGTGGCTATGTGTGGATATGTGTGGCTATGTGTGGCTATGTGTGGCTATGTGTGGCTATCAATAACTGATTAGTCCCCAAGGGCCCAGCCAAAATGGCTTACAAATATTTAGAAACCAACAATTCATAGTTCTATCTTTATTATAGTCTCTAGCATTTTACATAGTATTTCAATTTGCTAAAATACATCACAGTCCCGTAGCTACGCTGAGGCACACCGAAGGCAGTTGCCTCGGTTGAATTTTGGGAATGTACATACCTGTACTTAACATATATCCATAAATAATCTAAATGTCTTGCTTCAAACTGAAATCTTACCAGGGACATGCACTATTTAAAACGCAGGAAATCGTATAAAGAAATCACAGAATCGGAATGTGGGTGGGTGCATGCACCGGACTTCTATAGAAAGGGATTTGCCTTGGTTAAATTTCAGGGCTGGCTAAGCACCTGCATCAAATGCAGTTTGTTATATAAACCAATGCATAAATATTCGAATAATTATAATAGGAGACATTCATGGGACAAAGATCAGAATTTGTTAAAGCAACGGCAATCTGGATTTTTTAAAAACTCAGTGCGTCCCATTAGTTTTTCTGCAAAACTGGCATTTTGTTCTATCATTAATATTAATTATGACAACAATGAAGCAAATTGTTTTTTCGTTTATTACATACTGTTGCTTGTTTTGCACCAACAATATATTTAAACCTATTGTAGAATAACAAAGACAAATTAAAAGCTGTTATATTTAATTTTATCACATAACATGTGCTGTTGGAATGTATTTTCGATATTCCACTAGTGGTATAACATAACGTTAATGACGTCATGGACGTCACGTTATGTACGTTTTCTGACGTAATGTGACGTTATAAGTTATGTCATTAATAGAACCTAACATTCGTTCTCATTCATTATTGAATTTATTAAACTTGTTAGCAAAAATGATATAATGCTAGTAGTATAGATAGTAGCGGTACCAGGCCAGTTTTTCTCCCTCGCGGAAAACAATCAGCTGTTATCAGTTGTCTCCGGTTGCCCTTAACACAAGATGCAAACGCCAATGGCGATGGCATGCTTGCTACCAGACCCCTCACAACTATACAAACTACTTGATTGTCATCCGCTCAGGAAAAAACTTTACTGGTACCGTTGCTATCTATACTACTCATCAATGTTGTTTATTATATCTCTCATACTATTCAACTAATAACATTTGCAATTCATTAAGCAAAGTCAGACGGAACCGGACAGTAGTCTTCATCATCGCTGCACATATTGTTTTACCTGTATGCTAATGTATCTTGTCCATTATCTAGTATGTACCGTTTATCATCATAAGCTGATAAACTTTGTTTTATTTATTCCATAGCTGCTTATGTTAGGCTTTTGCGATCTAATAACTTTCATCTCATGGTGAGCTTCTGTTGCCGTAAACAATTTTTTTTTGTACTAACCTCATTATCTAACATATACGAATATAGTTTACTTCGTAGTCCGACAAATTCAACAATAGGCATACCGCACGTTTCATCTTTCATCTTGCCAATAACCTTTTTATTATCATTAAAATGAAACGTACTTTTTGGATCATAATCGCAATTATCAAAAAGTTCTTTATCCTTGTAAAAGTCTGCATTCACATCTTTTGTTTTTATTTCATAACACAAGGAATCGGTATCAGTAAATAATAACTTAGCTTTTTCATCATATTTATTTTTGATATAGTTGTAATGGAAATTATACATCAAATATTTTGACAAGTCTTAAATACACATGCCAACATATCAAGGACGATTTAAAACTAATCGTTCTTTTATTCTGTTTATGGCGAATACATTTTCATTAAACATTTTACAAGAAATAAATGAAGGTCTTGCTGCATATTTTAAAAGGACCTCCTCATCGTGAGTTAATTTAACATTAATTCTTTTTCTCAAATTTTCCATAGTTTTACCAAAAACTGAATTGTTCATCAGTTTGAAAACATCCCTTTCAAAAGCATTTTTACCAGCTGTTCTCTTGGCAGTATTAAAATCTATGTATGTCTTTAAATACTCTGATTCGTTAAACTGTAGTATTCGATTTATTTTTGTCACCTTTAATCCAAGCGTTTTATACAATTCTAATTTTCTAAAATGCACGACATACTTTTCTTTATTTTTCAGTGTTGTAACAAGTTTATTAACATTGCAATGTCCTAAATTAAACTTTTGTTTTACATTTTTACAATAGTCTGACAACCACTCATCTTTTATATTTAGACTTTCCGGGGCAAGAGGATAATAATTATGTGAGTCATGCAGTTTCTCAGGATACTCGATATCACACTCAACAATGTAATTTGATTTTCCTTTTTCAAACTTATCAACCCACTTGAAGTTGCCAGTAGGTAACGGTTGACACATAGCCCACCCATACAAGTTATAATCAAGATATATTATGTACTTGCTTTCTTTTTTCTTGTCATAGTTTTTCATATATTTATTATTAGCCTGTGAATATCTGTTTGCAATACAACTCGCGCCACCTCTTAATCCTTTTTCCACAAACAAATATTGATCAATATCCACTAGCGGATACAGGGGGGGGGGGGGCGCACCCGGCGCGCGCCCCCTAAATATTCCGGATCATACATGTATGTCCATGTTACTGTAGATAAAATATCAAACAATTTCGATGCACGCCCTCAGTATAAAAAAATTCTAGCTCGCTTCGCTCGCTCGACACATAATGGCTAATGTGTGGTTTAATTAACACATTGTTAAGTCCTTTTATTTGAAAACGGACTTTTTTACCCTATCAATGCACTACCGCAACCGTTTTATGAGGCTAGAAACGGACCCGAAAATTGACCAAAATCTTACGCCCCCCATCAAACAATTTCGATGCACGCCTTCAGTATAAAAAAAATTCTAGCTCGCTTCGCTCGCTCGACGCATAATGGCTAACGAGTGGTTTAATTAACACATTGTTAAGTCCTTTTATTTTAAAACGGACTTTTTTACCTACTATCAACGCACTACTGCAACCGTTTTATGAGGCTAGAAACGGACCCGAATATTGACCAAAATCTTATGCCCCATCTAAGCTGAAATCCTGGATCAGCCCCTGATATCAGTCATTAAATCAAGTTGGATACCAGTCATCTTAAGGCATGCATCCCACGTTAAACCAGGACTACTGAAGTAATGGCAAGGATCTAATTTGTAATCCTCAATGCACATTTTTCTAAAGTTTTCAAAAACATCTGTCAGCAACAGCACATCAGTCTTAAAGGGAATGTAGCGACACAGCCAAAACAGCTCTATTATTGAGAATTCTGAAAAACTTGGACCAAGTTGAAAGAATTATCAAAATTGGATGATAAACAAAAAAGATATTACCATTTAAAGGCTGTTCTAAAACGGATATGGGAGCCGCCATTTTTAGAACTATGACATCATAGTTCCATATTACCATATATGGAATATTGATAAATATCATTTAAAACGAAGATAATCACTGCAAATGAATGCATTTTTTACTGGTCATGTAAAGCATTATTGCCATTAAGTATTACTTATTTTTCATACAGCTGCTGTAATTTTTTTCCCTATATATCAATAAATGTTTATATTTATAAATATTCCTTATATGGTAATTTAGAACCGTGATGTCATAGCTCTCAAAATGGCCGCTTCCATATCCGTTTTAACAGAAACTTCAAATGATCATATTTTCTTTGTTTATCATCCGATTTTGATCATTCTTTCACCATTATTCAAGTATTTCAGAACTCTCAATAATAAACATGGTTTGGCTGTGTCGCTACATTCCCTTTAAGATACAGATCATGATATTCTTCCATATTTTTAATCTTAAATGTTTTCCATATGTTTTTTTAGCATGATCGTAATCTGCACATCATTTAATTGAGAATAAAAGCTATCTTTGCCAGGTAATTTAGTTTCTTTAAAACGTTCAAAACTGTTCATATAATCAGAAGGATAAACGCCTTTTCTTTTTAGCAAGTCTAACTTTTTACCGCTATATTCTTGAGATATGTATTGAAACGACGGAACGTTTTTTACTAGATTATCTAATGATTGGGACATAAACTGAAAACTATCAATAAATACTAAACTTTTTCCTAACATGAAAGCCATATACTTTTCCATGTTATTCGGAATAACATTTATGTTTTGTTTAAACTTTCCGATGTGTCATGGTTTCTAACACGCCGCTTGCACAATAATCCCGTAAACCCCATTTATCACTGTAAACCTAGGTTTACGGTTCGATAACCGGGGTTTCTAACACGCCGTTTGCACAATAATTCCGTAAACCCCATTCATCACTGTAAACCTAGGTTTACGGTTCGATAACCGGGGTTTCTAACACGCCGTTTGCACAATAATTCTGTACACCCCATTCCGTACACCCCATTCATCACCCCATTCATCACTGTACACCTAGGTTCGGAGTTTCTACCACACCGCTTGCACAATAATCCCGTAAACCACATGTCACATGGCTAGACAAATGTGCAGCCAGACCGGGGCTCTAAACCGGGACCTTTGTACTTCCGTCTACCGACTGAGCTCACCGACCGGACAATGCAACATCAATCTACCTGTTAGATATCTACGAACCGTGACACCCAGTTGTCAATGTCAGCCTAAGTTGATGGTTCAATAACCGGTGTTTCTAAGACGCCGTTTGCACAATAATTCCGTAAACTCCAGTTATCACTGTAAACCTAGGTTTACGGTTCAAAAATCGGGGTTTCTAACACACCGCTTGCACAATAATTCCGTAAACTCCAGTGATCACTGAAAACCTAGGTTTACGGTTCAATAACCGGGGTTTCTAACACACCGCTTGCACAATAATTCCGTAAACTCCAGTTATCACTGTAAACCTAGGTTTACGGTTCAATAACAGGGGTTTCTAACACGCCGTTTGATTCCGTAAACCCCGATTTGCAATGTAAACATAGGATCAATAATCGGGGTTTGTGACATAGAAACCCCTGTTATTAGAATAATTTATATATATTTAGTACGTATATATGGGCAGAAAACTGATAAGATATTACGTCTCTGGAATGGGGAAATGTTAAAAGCAATATTTTTTGGAATGCGTATTAGTAACTTTGTCCTTGTGTTTAATATAATCAAAAAAAGAATCGTTAATTAGCAGTATTGTATTATTTATATCAGTTTATTATTTGATAACTATTAGGAATAAAACGTTAACACATCAGGTACCTTAGGAAGGCTGATGCGTTTCGGTTCTCTATATTTGGCTATATACATGTATGTAACATTTCATTAAAAAAAAGAAATGATGTTAAGAGATATGTTATGACGCTCATTTGATTATGAAGCAGCCGAAATAATGACCAGTCTTGGCACGATATATTGCAATTTCATGATTTAAGGTGTTTTAAAAACACTAACTTTCACCATTTATATATAGAACAGAACATATTCTTTATTTATGACTTAAACAAATGTTTCTCGTCATATAAATACATATTACATTTTTAATATGTGACAGGTCAATGTAATTTTTACATTAAACAATGAAAAAGTACAAACACACAATCATACATACTATACACTCATACAACTCACCCATTCACTCTGACGCCCGAAATGTCTCACACAATCACTCTGGATCACGTATTTACCCTGTTATAATGATTTAACTATTCCTATTACATATTTTCATGTAAACTTTTAAGTTTTAATAGTTTACATGTCATGTCCAATGAGGATGAACATACATTTTTTTACTCATTATACATTGCAGTATTGCGAATAATAAATGCTTCCCTAACAAACCTAGATAATCTAAAAAGCTCTTGCTGGCTTGAAGATTGCATCAGCTGAATAAATTTAAAAACACTTGGATGTCTGTAATAATATTGTTTAAATACATATTACGTAATTGTTCGTACAAAGGACAAATTAAAATAAAATGATATTCATCTTCTAAGTCTGTACTATTACACAATGTACAATATCTCTGATTTCTATCAGTTCTATTTTGTGAATATCTGCCAGTTTCAATTCTAAGTCTGTGGGAGGATAATCTTATCCTCGACATGGCAGTACTTAATTTCAACGGCAATATATACAACACATAGTTAGCCCCTCCCTCACCCAGAGTGCCTTAACTATTCGACACACTATATTGATTTTGAAGACTTATTACATTGTCATAAAACATTCATCACATTGACACTTGATATTGTAAATAACACCTGATATCTGTTTCAGCCCATGCCCCATAGTAACTTCCTAGTCACTTACCATACATACACTGAATAAATTTCACTTTTGTATCTTAACTAATTTTCTTATTTTAAATACATTTTAAAATATGTGTGTGATAAGTATTTTGTTTTGCCCAATAATTTGTAAAATATCTATTTATTGCTTAAAGCGTTACATCTTTGAGGGTTACACTCCCTTTATATGAAAACATAAAATGTGCTTATAAAACATGTAAAATGAATCGAAGTCCGCTTCTTAAACTTAGTAGGAAACAATATAAAAAAACATAAAACTTTGTCCCATTTATTGCAGATGTTCCGTCTAGTATAATACAACTAAACATGGATACTTCTAAATTACCTCCCTTTCAATTGAATATCGTTTGAAATTCAAATAACTGTAATTCAGTGTTGACATAAAATATTTCGAAAAATTATTTTGCAAACGCATTTGTAGTGCTAGTAACACATGATGTCAAAATAATTTTAGTTGGCATGTTTTTAGAATTGAGAACATCGAAAGCTACACTAATTCGAAGTACTTAAAAAAATCCTATGTACCCAGTTGTAAAAGTCATCATCTTCCTTTGAGGTTGCTGTCCCAATATAGTCTAATATGATGTGTTAACAGGACGTTATGTTTTTTTAAATTTCATTTCCATTTCCACGCGTATTCCTTTATATCCGGATGAAGTAGTTTACCTAGAGATGCTTGCCGAATTTTAGTAGGAGTGGCGTCGGGTCCACCGGTATTCACCATTCGATTTAATGACTAATGCACCAGATTTTGCTAAATGCCATATAGGAGACAAACCATATCGGGAGGCATGCATGATGTAAATCGCATCTTACCATCGACCATCGCATCTTATCCTCGACCATCTCACCTTACCATCGACCATCGCATCTTACCATCGCATCTTACCATCGACCATCTTTTCTTACCATCGACCATCGCACCTTACCATCAACCATCGCATCTTACCATCGCTTATCGCATCTTACCATCTACCATCGCATCTTACCATCGCATCTTACCATCGACCATCGCAACCAACCATCGACCATCGACCTAGGTCGATAGTCGATGGTAAGATGCGATGATAAGATTGCCCTAACAGGATACCGTAATAACGTGAAATATAATCCAGCTATGCATGTACCCTGTTTAAAATGTTCAAGGTGATAAATGTATACATTTCTACGATGTCCTGTTAGGGCCATCTTACCATCGTATCTTACCATCGACCATCGACCTCTCTCTCTCTCTAAATATAATCTCAGGTTTGTCAGTGAGACGATTTTATTAAATATTAAATTGATAAGTATGTTGAGACGAGTGTAATGAAAACTATTCAACCATGTTGGTTAGGTGGGTGGGTGGGTGTGGGTGTTGGTGAACAAAACCTGCTTTGTTCAATTCTAATTAATTTTAGTTGAGCGTTCAACTTAGGCCTTGCACAAATTATGTTTGTTTAGGGTAACCCGACCCTACCTATTTGTTTCTGGTGAAACCTTGCATTTTTTCCAATTTACCAGAAAAATATAAAAATCAAGGCTGTTTTGAGTATATATTCGCCTTTATAAATCCTCGAAAAAATACTCAACAGCCTTGAATTGCGGACATCCTTGTTAAAACCTGGATCAATACCCTGTATGTGGATTGACTAGATAAATTCCAGACTTCCACTGCCCCCACCATGCTCTTAATATACATCTATCACCTTGAACATTTAAACAGGGTACATGCATAGCTGGCATATATTTCACATTATTACGGTGTCCTGTTAGGGCCATCTTACTATCGCATATATCAATTTTCATCCAATTTTACCCAGTCTAAATATTCATTTGTCGCAGTGCCTGAAAGTTGGGTATGCATGATGAGCACCAATAACAATCAAACAATTGATTGGACACAATTGTCACGTGACCAATAACCTAAATGATCAACATTTTTGTGCCAACGGCGTTGAGAAACCACGTTTCCTGGCACAATTACGCCAACTATTAGTAGAATATAAAGTGGAAAAATGTCTAGTTACTTGCAGAATGTTAGTTGGTTAGTACTGGTAACCGAAGCCAAGGTTAAGATAACTGATCGAAAATGACTGAACAAATGTTGATACATGGCGTTAAAACCAAACACAACAAGAAATTCGATGAATTGAAATCCCCCGACGAAGTGTTGTCTTCTGGATAGAAGCATAGACGGGAAATAAATACAGACGAACAAAAAAAAAAAGCTGAGGTGTTGGGTTCTGCAAGTCGTCTTGGTGTGTTGAGTATACGAGCCGATTTATTTCAAAATCCCTCCATTCATGTGAGAGTTATAAAGTGGACACGAACATGTTAGCGGACGATCGAACGGACGGACAACGCCTAAACTATATCCCTCTTCGTTGGGGGATAATAACATCAATACAATAATAAAAGTAAATAAATATTTATTTTCTTTGGAGGGTGGGGAGAGGTGGTGGGTGGGGGAGGGGGGCATGGCGTCTCCATGCATTTCTTGATGGGTGGAGTATTTGTGTATTTGTGTATTCATTACAAAATCCCTGCAAACATAAGCGTTATGGACACACAAAATACCTTATTAAAAGCAAATATAAGAATGATATGACCTGTATGACCTTGACCTTGAATATACAGACACGGGTGTTGGGTTCTGCACGTTGTCTCTGTATGACCTTGACCTTGAAGATACAGACACGGGTGTTGGGTTCTGCACGTTGTCTCTGTATGACCTTGACCATGAAGATACAGACACGGGTGTTGGGTTCTGCACGTTGTCTCTGTATGACCTTGACCATGAAGATACAGACACGGGTGTTGAGTTCTGCACGTTGTCTCTGTATGACCTTGACCTTAAATATACAGACACGGGTGTTGGGTTCTGCACGTTGTCTCGATGATATGGGTATTTGTGCCAATTTGTATTACAAAATCCCTACTTACATGGAAAAGTTATGGTGCGGACACGAAATGGACATTATTATATGCATCTAAGAAGTATATGATCTTTATGATGACCTTTATGACATTGACCATGATAATACAGATCCGGGTGTTGGGTTCTGCACGTTGTCTTGATGAGATGAGTATATGTGCCAATTTATTTCAAAATCCGTCCATGCATGTGAGAGTTATATAGCAGACACAACAATTGTAACGGACAAACGAACAACGCCAACACTATATCCTTCCTACTTAGTCGGGGGATAAAATAAACAAAGTAAAACGTGTCTATAACTAATTGGTGTGTAACGAAACCTCAGGATTAGGTAACCCTAGGATATAGCAAACCGCGAAAAGTTCCTTCCTTGAACCATTCATGATTTGAACCGTTCATGATACCGAAAGGTTGGTGTATTTTTTAAAATAAAACAGATTAAATTCTATGTGTGAGAGGTTGTAATATTACTGGCTTTCTCGAAAGAGTCATTCCATTACAGAACAAATTATGACCGGGTGTCATTCTTTTACATAGCAAAATGACCGGGAGGTCATTATTTTATGGCGGTCGATTTTTTCCCTTACACCGGCAACAATATTCAGTTCAATTCAATTTACTTGTTTATTCAATATTTCACCACTCAGTAAGCTTTAATACCAACTTTTACTCTCTCTGGGGCGGCTCTAAATTTACCTATAATGTGTTGATGAGCCATTGAACAATATTCAATTAAATGTAATTTTCCTCCACTCAATAAGTTAAAAGTTCCATCTTCAACTTTCCCTGGGGCGGCTCTAAATAACCTATAATGTGTTAATGAGCCGTTAAACAAGATTCAGTTCAATTTAATGTCCTTATTTAGTCATATCTTCAACACTCACTAAGCTTTAATACCACCATCTCCGCTCTCTGGATCGGCTCTAAATAACCTATAATGTATTAATGAGCGGTTAAACAAGATTCAATTCAATTTACTCAGTCATTATTTCTCCTAATCCAGTGGGAACGCCAGCCCTATGGCGTAGGAATATTTATCAAAGATAGATAGATAGATAGATACTTTTATTGAATTTAATAACTATTACAGTTTTTCATCATTACAAATATATGATAATTATAATATACACACACGTGACAGATACTTACATTGCAAATACAACAAAATAATCACTACGTTTATTTTTTTGTTTCATACATATTTAAACAATCAAAAACATATACATATTATGGTATTTCAATGATAAACGAGGATGTTCTAAAATAAGATATCTAGTGTGTTTTTTTAGTCTGTTAAAATGGATGTAGATAGCCTTAATACAAGTGCATCGGAAATGAATGTACTTAAACTAAGAATAACCTTTTTGTTTAATGACTGCAACAATTCCACAAATTTAAACATGCTTGGTCTAGTTGTGTAATATTTAGGAATGTATTTGTTTCTAATGTTAGAGTAAGTAGTACAGATCAAAATAAAATGGTACTCGTCTTCAATATCGTTAGTGTTACAAATTTCGCACACTCTTTCGTTTCTCTCTGTTCTCCCTCTTGAGTATCTCCCTGTTTCTATTCTTAATCAATGAGCGGATAATCTCATTTTTGTTATACAACTTCTTAATTGTTTAGAGCATAATGTTTCTAGATATGTTTCAAAATCAAAATTCTCTTTCACCACCTTATATAGCGTTAAAACTCTACTGCCTTCTATATCAGATCTCCATTGTTGCATGAAATTATCTATTAATCTTTGTTTAAATATTAAAGGAAATAGTTTAAAACTAAAACTCATGGGATTATCGCAGACATTATTAAAACCGTTACTGTTTAGGATAAACCTTATATTAGTTAGCCAATTCTTCGCGCCCTTATTACAGTTAGATAACAAATCCTTATATATTGCTTCTAGTATAATGTTCTCTGTAGACAACAGTTTATATCAATATTTGATCATTTTTACATATTTATTAATGTATAAGGGGTAACGAGAGAGATCTCCGTAAATACCAGCATTGCTTGTGGTAAGTTTAACACCTAAAATAATTTTACAAAATTTTAACTGTATTCTCTCAATATCTTTTGATTTTGTAATCCCCCATATTTCACTTCCATAATTTAATATTGATGCCACAAAGGCATCGAAAAGCTGAAGAGATAATTTTGGTTTCAATTCATATTTTCGTATATTAACCAAGAGTATATTCATTGCTTTTAAGGCTTTCCCACAAAGACATTGTTGGTTTAACGAAAAGGAACCAGTATAATTAAGAACCACACCTAAATAATTAAAATCATCGACGACATCTAATAAACTTCCATTATAATACCACCTTTCACATTTTTTAATTCTACCCCTTTTACGGGATACAATTATTTTTGTCTTTTCAGTATTAACTTCAAGACCCCAGGATTCACAGTATTCATAGAGTCTATTAAGGCTTTGCTGAAGGTCATCTGGGCTTGATCCCAGTACAGCCATATCATCAGCAAAAAGCAACAGTATTAAAGTGATATCATTAAGAGAAAAACCACCATATATTCTGTTTAATAAGAACAACTCTAAATCTTCTATGAATATAGAAAACATAATCGGTGAGACAATATCACCTTGCTTTAGACCGATAGAAATATCAAACAAGGTCACGTGATAAAATCGATAACAAAATGACATTATCGGGAAAATTGTCACTGGTCAGATTTATACACCTCTTATTTATAAACTGTGATTATGACAAAACACAATCACAGATCGTTGTTAAAGTAATAATATTCACAAACTGCATTGTTCGAACATAATTGGTGTACACTTCGTGTAATTCCCATTAATAGTTGAAGGTATTTTTCAAAGGGATGAATTTAGGTTGTTTTAAGGTTTAAATTGCCGACAATGCACTTTTAAATCAAAATCGATTTATTTCGTCATTTTAGAAGCGAGAATAAAAACAAATACATGTACGCGTACATAAATCTTTCCTCTGTCTATATGCAAAAGTTTAATGAAATCGGAGACAAGAACTTTGTTCCACCCAAAATTAACTAACATGACCCACGGACTCAAAGACGGCAAAATGCATATACATTTACAGGCGCGACCGGGTACACAACAAATTATATAATTCTATTATTTCAATACATATATTTCAAATGTATGTATCCATGCATTTCAGATTAAATTTCTGATCTATACATGCTTTTGGTTTATGCCGGAGTGCTCAAAATAGGTTTTAAGAAACCAAATTGCAACGGTACGTCGGGAAAGGAAATGAGGATGGTGAAAATATACGTTGCAGTTTCTTAATCCGAAAAAATAGCGAAAAAAATAAGTTTTAAAAAGGAGAATGATTTTTTTTTATGAAAGTGTTCATTGACATGTCTACTATTAAAAACCAAAATGTAAAGTCAATCAGAAAAAGTACTTTTTTCCCCCCAAAATTAACGAAGTACACCCTATAATATGAAAAATCGGCGTTGCAAATTAATGTTCACGCGGGATACAACATCTTGAAATTATGAAACCATTTTCAAGAGATAAATTGATTTCAATATTGTTCATTATTTAACAAATTATTTCAGTAGAATGTTCAGTTTTTCTATAGGACACCATTACGGTAGTATCCCTCAAACCACACCCGCCCCCCCCCCCCCCAACCCCCACCCCCCGGAATGATTAAAGCAGTCCAACGCACGGCATGTCGGCAAAACATGGCTACGGACCGGCTTGAACATATAGTCCACACCCTGTACTGGAAAAGCCGACTTGAACAACGATGCATATATGGTAGGGTCTCCGTTTGTCACAAGAGATCACATACCGTTGTAGATATCCCACTTGCAGTAGCGTAGCTGCTTTGTAGCTGCCTAAAGGTTGAAAGGCAGCTGCTTAATATACAGAAATGTTTCGATTTGTTTTGACAAATCTATTTCAGATTGAAGAAGAGAATAAACTTTATTTAATCGCGTAGTTTAGTATCAAAAGTACCTGGAACATGTTGCAACCATACATTCCATCACGACTTTTCTGACATGATGTAGGACTCACACCACTATTATCTCCCTTGAATACTCGTGCCCTACAGATGAAGGAGGTAGATAAAAAAAAAACAAGTTCGCTTTTCTACATTTGATAGGATACATCGATTTATCTTTATCTAAATCTACAGCATTCTAGGAAGAGATCACAGAAAAATGTATGTTGATAAATGATTTCTGCCTCATTTTACACATCATGGGTCCAATCACTACGGGGTTGTATTTTTGTCTTAATTTCGTTAAGTGTCACGCAAACATGAAATTAAAGAAAGTTCAATCTGGTAAATATTTGTTAAATGTGTTTTAAATTGCAGATATTGGATCAATGAAGAATTTAAGCATAAATACATGTTGTTAAATCTGTTTATCTCTATGCCACGAACAAAAACATTACACGGGACCCTATGGAAAATTAATTGTGGTGTGAGACGTGTAGTAGCTGAAGTATTACAAAGAGGTAATTTTTGACTCGGATCAATGATGTTTACAGAAACAAAAAAACTCAAAAGTCAAATGATATCAATTCACTATCAAAACGAGTCAGAATCGACTTGTAAGAATGAAGTGAGGAAGTGTGGATTCTTACAGATGGTGGGAGGTGTACAGTACTAGCCAGTAAAAGTGGGTGGTCTGCCTGCACCACAAAAAAAAGCGACCGTCATATATAATCTTACATGTGTTGAAAATGACGTAAAACAGCATGCAAACAAACAAACAGACTGTACCCACAATTGATACATGTTTTCAGAGTATGCGAGATTGTAATCGCGTTCTGTTCTGTTCTGTAAATAACATAGATCCTCCCAGCCCCTCCATTCAGTCCTGTAACATTAAGGAATCTGTGCCACATGACGTCACAGAATACCCCCCATCAGACCCTTAAAGTTTCACTCATGAACTCAGCCACACGGAAATACTTACCTAGACATAGGGCTGTTGTTAAAGACAAATATAGACGCGAGTGTTGAAAAATGTCTGTTGAAGAAAACGTACGATTTTTGTTCAGGTAAATAAGCAGCAAGTACAGAAACTTATAATACCAGAAGGGTCTTCCATGGACCACTTGTCGCCTACCCTTCGCTTATTTCCTGAAGTGCAATCTCTGAAGTTTTACATGGTAACAGTTTATGAAAAGGAGCATAACTCTGCATTGGATAATTGATAAGGATGAACTGTATAACCATAGGTCAACATCTTGCCATTTTATGAGCTAGGTTAGATTGAATGTTATATTTTATGAGAAGGGGTATAACTGTGGCAAAATGAAAATCAGAGTTATTGGACACGTCAATGGCGTTGAATAATTGATAAATAAGAACTGTATAAATTGTCAAGTTAGGTTGCAGGTTAAAGCTTAATGAAAATGGCATAACTCTGCGAAATCAAAGTCGAAGTTATTGGACATATGCAACAACATTTCTTTGGGTAAGATGAACAAGTGTGTGAAGTTTCTTAGTTAGTGGTGCGACAGCACTATAAAGTTGAGCAGCACTTTGGCAGCAGTATAAAGTTGAGCAGCACTGTGTCAGCAGTATAAAGTTGAGCAGCACTGTGGCAGCAGTATAAAGTTGAGCAGCAGTGTGGCAGCAGTATAAACTTGAGCAGCACTGTGGCAGCAGTATACAGTTGAGCAGCACTGTGTCAGTAGTATAAAGTTGAGCAGCAGTATAAAGTTCAGCAGCCCTGTGGCAGCAGTATAAAGTTCAGCAACACTGTGGCAGCAGTATACAGCTGAGCAGCAGTGTGGCAGCAGTATAAAGTTGAGCAGCAGTATACAGATGAGCAGCAGTGTGGTAGCAGTATAAAGTTGAGCAGCACTGTGGCAGCAGTATACAGTTCAGCAGCACTGTGGCAGCAGTATACAGTTGAGCAGCACTGTGTCAGCAGTATAAACTTGAGCAGCACTGTGGCAGCAGTATAAAGTTGAGCAGCAGTGTGGCAGCAGTATAAAGTTGATCAGCAGTGTGGCAGCAGTATAAACTTGAGCAGCACTGTGGCAGCAGCATACAGTTGAGCAGCACTGTGTCAGCAGTATAAAGTTGAGCAGCAGTATAAAGTTGAGCAGCAGTGTGGCAGCAGTATAAAGTTCAGCAGCACTTTGACATCAGTATACAATTGAGCAGCAGTGTGGCAGCAGTATAAAGTTGAGCAGCAGTATACAGTTGAACAGCACTGTGTCAGCAGTATAAAGTTGAGCAGCAGTATACAGTTGAGCAGCACTTTGGCAGCAGTATAAAGTTGAGCAGCAGTGTGGCAGCAGTATAAAGATGAGCAGCAGTATAAAGTTGAGCAGTAGTGTGGCAGCAGTATACAGTTGAGCAGCACTGTGTCAGCAGTATAAAGTTGAGCAGCAGTATAAAGTTCAGTAGCACATTGGCAGCAGTATAAAGTTGAGCAGCAGTGTGGCAGCAGTATAAAGTTCAGCAGCAGTGTGGCAGCAGTATAAAGTTCAGCAGCTGTGTGGCAGCAGTATAAAGTTCAGCAGCACTGTGGCAGCAGTATACAGTTGAGCAGCACTGTGTCAGTAGTATAAAGTTGAGCAGCAGTATAAAGTTCAGCAGCACTGTGTCAGCAGTATAAAGTTCAGTAGCACTGTGGCAGCAGTATACAGTTGAGCAGCACTGTGTCAGCAGTATAAAGTTCAGCAGCAGTGTGGCAGCAGTATAAAGTTCAGCAGCACTGTGGCAGCAGTATACAGTTGAGCAGCACTGTGTCAGCAGTATAAAGTTGAACAGCAATGTGGCAGCAGTATAAAGTTCAGCAGCACTGTGGCATCAGTATACAGTTGAGCAGCACTGTGTCAGCAGTATAAAGTTCAGCAGCAGTATAAAGTTGAGCAGCAGTGTGGTAGCAGTATAAAGTTGAGCAGCACTGTGGCAGCAGTATACAGTTGAGCAGCAGTATAACGTTGAGCAGCAGTTAAACGTTGAGCAGCACTGTGGCAGCAGTAAACGGTTGATCATAGAGTTCACTGCTACACACCGACTTCAATGTAGAGGCACTTCTATAAATACTCTTACTTCAACAGAACAATACCCACACTGACTTCAATGTAGAGGCACTTCTATAAATACTCTTACTTCAACAGAACAATATTTAACTTGCAATGCCTTAACCCCATATGTGTACAGTCTATATATATGTATAGTGTTAACCAATATACTATACAGAGCTGTTTAACTTAGCAGATATACACCGAGAAATAAGAAATATATATATAAGTACGTTTTTCGTTCAACCCAAAATTTATTAAGATATTGTTATTGTATGGTGATGTTAAATATGTTCAATTTGGAAGTCCATTTATCGCATGCCTGAGAGTACTTTCTATTGTCCAAGGTCGAACGATATATTCAATACAGGAAAACGAAAGTGTACAGATATTTCGTATAACGGCACACTTTTCAAAAAGTGTGCCGTTGTACCAGATATCATATAAGGGGGCGTGGATAGCGATAAAACAGTTTTACAATATCCAACTTGGTGTTACACGCATATATCATGAAATTATCTGGGCTTACACCTCGATATATTTAAGAAATAGAACATCGTTTACTGTGAATTATCGTTTAATATATCACGGTTTGGAGTTCAATTGTAAACAATAATTTCGCGAGCCCGAAGGGCGAGTGAAATTATTGTTTACAATTGAACGACAACCCGTGATATATTATAGATAATTCACCGTAAACGATGTTCTATTTCTATTCTAATACCCCTAAAATGTGAAAATAACGCACACATCTGAAATCTTTCGCATTGCTTTGCTTACTCTCCTAACGTTGCATACGTTACAATGCGTAATGCGCAATGCGCAATGCCAATACGCAATGCTTATTCTCCTAACGTTGCAAAAATTACAGTGATATATCGTTCAATATAACGAGATATTTTAAACTAGGCTATATAGTGCGGGTGTTTTAGAATTTATGATATATGCTCGTAACACCTCGTTGGACATTCTTTAACTAATACTTATAGAGGAATATGACTGGATAATTCACTATATGTGCAGTGGTAACTATTAAAAGACAAGACATCTTTGCAAATATATACATTTATTTTATGGCCATCATAGCTATCAAAATAATAACAAGTCAACAAAAATAAGAGGTCAACAACATGATTACAATTGATAATCTCACCGAGACTGCAGGTGGCCATTTCAAATCTACTTTTAGCGGTGATGTCCATATTACCATTGACAGGAAGTTGAATTTCAGGTAGGACCAAACAAAAGAATGCAACTCTTGTGAAATATGTTAAAATCCTGCACGTCAATTCGGAAAATAAGCTATAAAATAGGACCGTGAACAACACACTATCGCATTAAGCTGTGCTGGACTTCAATCAGTAGAGCTTACAGATGTCATGTTCAACACATGATTTGCTTGGCTACCTATCTATCAGAAAAGGTTAACATTTGGTTATATACCGAATTGTAAAACTGTTAACAATTGCAAAGTATTAAAGTAGCTATGCCACCAGCAACAGCCCAATTTTACAACAGATGTACACAGTGTGTAAACCTACTGTCAACCAGGTATATACAAAACTTAAGACATTTTCAGAATCCAAACTCTGTTGACACAATATAAATGGCTTTTACCAGCCAGGTCAAACCCCAAAACTGGAGCTTTGAATTAAGGGCTACCAACTCATAATTCATTTTACACATATTCAATCACAGGTATTTTAAGAACTCATGAATTTTTTTTTAAATACTTTTAATCGGCACACATACATTATTATATGACCTGAACACCTTCATAGAGCTTTGATAAACGGTTTTGTAGTGTAATTTTGCGTCATTTGGCGGGTTAGCTTCTTTAAGAAAACAATCAACAGCAAAATGCCTCCCTACGGTTTTGTTGCTCTTATGCAAATAGTAAAAATGCACTACATCTGAATTAATAACTGTAAATATAACTATTTAATTGTTAAGTATATAAACTGTATTTGTTTTTAATATCATGGATGCCTCCTATCAAGTGCTGTCAGTGACAAGTTCAATTAAGTGTGTATAAATATATGTGAAGGTCAGTGTCACTGACATCCTTTTAGTAATGGCATCATGCTTTCATGTAGATGTTGTTGTGTATGAAATTTGAAAGCTGTTAAACGTTTTAAAGCTTCGTAGCTGAATTTTGCTTTCTGTCGCACACACAACACAACAAACACAACACAAGAAAGGTTATATGGCCCAAACAGGAATGAACATGCCAGGCTCATTCTCCATTTACATCGAGTTAAATTATGAAGAATGAGCCTAGAACCTTCTAACTTGGAGAACTGCAGAGTGTTGGCTGTTACTGACAACTAAATCAACTAAACATAGTATGAAAAGTAGGTGAAGGTAATGAAGAAGATATAAAATGAAAGTCAGATGGACTAACAAAAAGACATACAGACACCACAACGACATTTTCATTGGCAAGTCGCGATCCATATACTGGCTCGAGAAAAATCACACAGCTATGGGTAGTAAATGGCACCTGTACAAATTTCCCATATGTCCCAGTTGGTCGGAATTTCTTCAGTGTATAATACATTTGTGTCACATGTTTGTAATTAAATAACTCCAAAATAGAGGAATTGATAACATTTAAATTGAATTTGGTTTCCTGAATTTCCTATACAACTGTAGGTAAAACTGTGAGCTTTAGGGCACAGCGAAATATTGCCCTGATAGTCACATTTTCAACAAATTTGATAGATGACCTTTACCTATTGCTACATGCTCAAATGAGAGCTGTATGCTTTGTGATTGCAGAGAAGAATATTGTTGAAGCTATTCCCATTATGCCTATGTGAAAGTTAAAGTTTAACAACAGTTAATTCCTGAAATATTTAGAATCCAGTGTACACCCGTTATTTAGACATTTTTGGAAAGATAATTTAATATCCAATACTTTTCTCAACAGGTCTATGTACAACTTACAGGTTGACAAGGATTAGTTCGTGAAACATTTGTATCTATACAGATTTTACATAGACACATATATGGATATTTGTGACTTTAGAGTTTAAAGTAGAATACCGCTTAAGCCGGTGCTAGGGGGCGTGAGAACTGTTGCTTCTTTCATTACTTCTCATGAACAGACTCAATAAAACCGAGTCTGCTGCTTTATTCTCTGAATTGTGTTTGTTGCTCTCAAAGGATCACCTTTATCAGTATTTATTAGTATCTATCAAACATTTCTCAAAAAGAATTATCACAATGTATGTAACATTTGTTCAGAAGACTAATGCTTGTTGCCATTTTTTTTAACGGCAGCCATTTTAAAAGAGTCACTCGCCTTATCTTGACTTATGTAATGGACTTATATAAATTGGAAACAGGAAGATGATAGTTTAGTTCCCAGCGATCGATTCTAAAGACTAAAAATAAACTATACGTAGCAGTTGTTGAGAAAAATACTTTGGCTATTTTTAGTAATTGGGGCCATTTTGAAAGGTCACATGACCACATTTGTTCTAATGTAAGGTACTCAAGCATACAGAAGCATTCCTTTAAAATTTCCAAAAAATGCAGCAGTTTCACAGAAAGTGCTGCTATTGAGGGTGACGACGTTAACCAAAGGACAGCTTGCCATCGCATAAGCTCAGTAGAGGTAAAAAAAATAATTTAATGACTGTGTTTACCTTAATACAGAAATATATGGTATGTTAGCTACTATCGCAAATATAAATGCTACTGTTAATCTTTTTTTACACAAAGAAGCTTCTTATGTCGAGTGGCAGTCATTGTTAATGATGTATACATAGCTGCACGTACACAAATTCGAAAGGCAGTATCCAGGATTATATAAAATAGGTTTGAATTAGTGAACTATTAAATTGTCTTAAGTTCCGCTGATATCTTTTACAAAGCATTTGTGAACTTCACACACCATTTTAACCATCAATAATTTGTTACTTCAACGACAACAGTCAATAATGTTTATCCACCAAGATTGAATTATGCTTTGTCATTGATACAAGTTAAAAATGTTGATTTTGTCACAGTGTGAACCACACAAAACAGACCATATTCTTGAAAGAGATGTAACACACAGCATACTGTATGTTCCAAGTTACTTCTTTCTGGGAATGTTAACGTGTGGTTCATATTCTTGTTATCAATGGCACACAAAATACAGCGACAGTAGTTTCTAACTTCAAGCTTTCTGTGCATATATGTAAACACTGTGTTTCATATTCTTGTTAGCAACCACACAAAAAACAGTGACATTATTTTCTAACTTCAAGCTTTCTGTGCATATGTAAACACTGTGGTTCATATTCTTGTTAGCGAAGCCACACAAAATACAGTGACAGTAGTTTCTAACTTCAAGCCTTCTGTGCATATGTAAACACTGTGGTTCATATTCTTGTTAGCAACCACACAAAAAACAGTGACATTATTTTCTAACTTCAAGCTTTCTGTGCATATGTAAACACTGTGGTTCATATTCTTGTCAGCGATGCCACACAAACACAGCAAGTGTAGTTTCGAACTTCGAGCTTTCTGTGCATATGTAAACACTGTGGTTATTGCACAATGTTTTTTTTTCCTGAAAACAACAATTACACTTACTAAATGGGCAGTTTAATAAAATTTCTCATCTGTAAAGCACACATTATTATTTCTTCTAGTCTTATTATTGAAATACGTAGGGTACGACAAAACAAAAACTAAATTCTTGAATAAAATCCCAACTTACATGTAATACATAATTGAAACAAGCAACCACTGTTCTTAAACTGGTCTGTATCAATAAAGAATACATGCAGGGTGTTTTACAACCCTTACATTTTATTTCATGACTTTGGAATTGTTAGTAATCATGAGGAAAATCTGATGATATAATGGCTAAAATGGCTCTTATAAAAAGAGGGAAGTGACATATATCCATTTTGTGAATTTCATGAAAAATAAACAAATGCGGAATGGACAAAGAATATCTTTCTATTTGTCTATTCCCTTTCATCTTATTTGTCTTTGTGTCCAAAGTGCTGTCCATCAGCTAATGACTGCACTGCTATGGCCTTGCAATTTGATGTTATACACAATCTTTTATTGAGGATGCATACACACATCCACTTCAGTTATAAAATCAGAATCACTTGGAGAGTTATGGACACACAAATCAGTTTCAATCTGACAATGAAACATTAAACAGGCTATGCGACACAATTTCATTAAAAGAAACTTTAATAATCACCGTGGAGAAAACACGAAACAATTCGGTAATGCTATCAACACTCTTGGTAAAGATCAAATCAAACATAAAGGCGCTAGATCAATAACAAGAAAAGGGTTAACAAACAGACGAGCAACTTACAATGTAAAAACTCTGGTCTTAAAAGACGAAAATAATGATGATGAACACGATTTATGGAAATTATTATGTGCTGAGAATCTCCATTCCCAATTCAAGGTATTCAGTTTCTAGCTGCCATTGCGCGAAATTCTATGTCCTGTATTTTTGTCCATCTGTATACATTTAACTTACCTAATTTATAACTGTAGAACAACTACTACTTCACTGCTACTGTATAGGGTACCTAATGGAGAATGAAAAAAAGTTTTACTTCGTATTATGAACATTTTACTGAAGAATATTGGCATGGCCCATTTTAATGTGAGTTACACAAGGATTGCTATTTGTATTACAATGTTCATATTTATACATTATTTTTGCATTAAATTGATAGCAAGCGGCCCAATAGGGCCTATATCGCGACTCTACATATATAATAGAATTACAGTGAAAAACAAAGTTTCCATACTCTAAAGAAGAGGGCACAAAATGGACCTGAATGCCATGAATCGCTCACGTGACGATCTTCGTAAAGATGAAAGAATTACCCAACAACCTTATAATTTCGTA
The DNA here is from genome assembly GCA_037043455.1 of Cyrtodaria siliqua. NCBI lineage: Eukaryota > Metazoa > Mollusca > Bivalvia > Adapedonta > Hiatellidae > Cyrtodaria > Cyrtodaria siliqua. Next base: position 64,906 of record JAWPHD010012889.1, read on the forward strand.
ACAGAATGTCATCATGCAGTCAATGGCACACCGTCGCAAATTCCCGCGCCTGCCTTAAAGTGTTCCCGCCCAGTATCTGTAAACATGGTTATACTATAATATAGGGTGTGGATCTCAACGGTTTCCAAGTTATGATCCAGGGGCTAAGTTATGACACAGGGGCTATGTCTCCAGGGTGGGGACCAGTAAGTGTATGCTTGGTGGGGATGTCAATGATTTGGCAACAAAAAAACATGCCTGTTTCTGGTCTACTGACCGACCGTATTTTTAAGGCCCCAACCTTAACCTTTATGGAGCACAATTTTTAAAAAAGAAATTTTTGTTTGTATTTTATTAGTTTTTAAGGCATGTAAGTGCTGTGGAACACTCATATTATGTAATATGTTCAAGAAAACATGCTTTTGATGTTCTTGATTTGAATCTAGTATAGTAAGGATTAATTCTCTTAAAAAAATATTTTTCTACAGCCATAAAAGGTCATGGCGACCTTGACATTTCATCTACTAACCCGAAAAACAATACGGGTCCTCCTTTCACTTACGGCAATGTACATTATGAAGTTTCATTAGTGAGGGTGTTATGATGTTGAAGTTATCATCAATGTGTTTTTCCATATAAGGTCATGGCAAGCTTGACCTCTGACCTATTAACCCCCCCCCCCCCCCCGCCCCCCTCCCAAAAAAAAATGGGGTTCCTCCTCTTACGTAGGGCAATGTACCTAAACATTTCCATGAGTGTCGGTGATATGGTTTCCAACTCCATACCACAATATGTTTTTCAAACAAGCATAAAAATACATGGAATTTCTATAATTAATTCTTCCATAGGACCACTTTTCATGGATACGTATAAACACAGCAAAGCAACTTTAGCCTGAATTGACCTATTTTCAATTATAATACTCAAAAGAACATAAAAGGCATGCTCAGCTTACCATGTTTCTGACGATTGTATGGTCACCACACTGTCACAAATAAGCCAGAACCGATTTCGTGGTAAACTATGTACCGGTACATGTATATTACCGTAACTGAAACAAGAACAATAAATAACTAGACTTTGATCAGAACCTGATCAAACATGGGCTTTCCAAACTGGATGACGTCAGGACGTCACAATGGTCAGCGATGACTAATTTTGAACATGCAATCAGTAAAAAAAATTCAAAATTTCTTAATATTCTAATGTCATTGACTACATGACGTCGGGATTTTATATGACGTTCCTGAACAACCGGACCCTGACCTCTACAATCTCTGAAAGTTTTGTTTAAATCCGATCATACATATAGAAGATATAGCCATAACAAGAACTCCATTATGACGTCACTGGCTGCCATCTTTGATGACATGATCAACTTTGACGTTCTTTGATAACTAGACGTTGATGTCTACAACATGTGAAGGTTTATCAACATTCAATCATAAATGAAGTAGATATAGCGATTATAATATTTCTTTAATGATGTCAATGGCGCCCATTTTGGATGACGTCATGACGTTAAAACTGTCAGCGTTTACGGAGACAATGATACTGATAGATTTTTCAGTAAAATAACATAACAAATGCAGTAAGTGTATAAATCTCATTTTTAATAAAAATGATGACGTCACTGACGTCATGATGACATGACGTAGAGAAACTTGTTGATGTTCTGGCACAACCACACCTTGGCCTTTACAATTTGTAAAAGTTTCATTCAAATACGACCATACATTTTTGAGAAATAGTGATAACAGGCTTTTCATCATAACGTCACTGGCGGCCATCTTGGATGACATCATGAAAACGTTTGACGTTCTTGCACAACCAGTCTTTATTTTGTACTTACTGTGAAATTGAATCAAAATCCGACCATAAATGAAGTAGATATAGGGGGCACTCCTCAGTTTTGCATGAATGTCCATAGTGTAAATCAGAAAGAAATCAACTAAGCATCTTTTAGGTCCATGGATGGTCTTTATAATAATTATGAAGCACATGTTTGATGTTTTTTTCAGTTTTGAGTACTTCTAAGTTTATTTTGGTGTATTGGAATATGCATTCTTTTGGTTTTTTTGGAGGCTATAAATAGAAAAATGTGAACCAACCAAAAACTTCCTAAAAGTAGCTAAAATGGCTGATTTTCACTGACGGGGAGATCAGCATGGAATAACTTTTTAAAACGCCGGACTATAGGTATGTAAAATTTAGCATTTCCTGATATGCAAGAGCATTATCAGTGCAGACAAGACCCTGATATGTGTAGGACATTTTTTTTTTTTTATTTATTGACATTTGAAATATTGCTAAAATTGCATTTTTAGCATGTTTTGAGGGTGGGTAATCTTAAAGAAATGGGATTAAAGTTGTACAGAAAATGCTTTTTGATACTTTTATTTGGTATGGAAACATGGGTAATTTTATTGTCTTCTAAGAAATGTATGACACAATGATGTGATTTATTTTTGCTCAAGGATTCAGGCTAAGGGCTTGTCATGGGTTTGATGATTGAGAAATGTACATTAAACTGTGGAGTGCCCCCTATAGCGATAGCAAGATTTCCATTATGACGTCACTGGCGGCCATTTTGGATGACGTCATGACGTTAAAACTGTCAGCGTTGAACAAGACAATAACACCGATTGATTTTTCAATAAAATAACATAAAAAATGCAATAAGTGAAAAACTCTATTTTTTAATAAAAGGTTGACGTCACTGACGTCATGACGTAGAGATAACCTTTGACATTCTTGCATAACTAGACCTTGAACTCTATAATCTGTAAAAAAAATGTAGCAGATGTAACGTTAACAAGATTTCCGTTATGACGTCAGTGACGGCCATCTTGGATGACGTCAAAATGTTCGGGACATTAGTCCCGAATGTCCTTCATGAGTGGGTAAAATTTTAACTTGTCGCGACAAATATTTCTATCAGAAGTGCCTTTTAGCGGAATAATAATAATAAGAAGAAGAATAAACAGAACGAGATCAATATGTCTTTCCACTGAAAGGTTTTTTCTTTACTTGCTACAAGGAAATAAGAGGAAGGATGAAGTTGTTTTGTTTTATTAATTACATGTATTAATTACTCACAAGAACATTCATACAAAATATTACTTCTACAAAACAATTCAAAATTCAGTCAACAAACGCATGATTATGTTCAATATGAAAATTCTCGAAAAATATACTGAAGATTACAAAAAAGAAATAAAAAAGAAACAAGTTTATGAAAAAAGAATGAAAAAAAGAAAGATATAAATTAACACATGATCACACTTTTAATAATAATAATAATAAAAAAAAAATACACAAGATATGAAACAATAATAAAAATGAAGAATTAAAAAAAGTTAATGGGATTTGAACCCAATGCTCTGGGTATACAAGAATTAATTAAAATGTTTTTTCTATGTCAGACAGCCATCTTGCATGTCGCATTGACCTAATTTTAATAATTTGAAAACCATTCAACTAATAATCATTCATGTAAAGTTTTGTCAACACATGGTTTCCGAGAAAAATTTTTTTAAAGATTTTTCTTATATAACTATATTTAAAACTGTGACCCCTGGGGTCGGGACACATATGACCGCAGGGTCACCATTTTAACATAAACAAACTTCGTAGACGACAACAAGCTGAAACTACATGCAGTAATTTGAGAGCGCTGTCTTGTGATTTCAGAGAAAAGATTTTTCCTATTAGACCGTGAGCCATACACGTTTTTGTTACCATCTCAAGGGACAAATTCTTACTAGTACCATGTTATTGAGTACCTTGTAGAGAAACAAAAAATCCATGATAGCAGTGTGAACAGGGTAGCTGATTCCCGTTATTAGAGTTATCTCCCCCTTTTAAGCAAAACTCTTGTTTCTTTAAAAAATCGTTTTCGCTGAAACTAGAAGAGCTACAGGTCTAATATTTTGCGTGTATTATACATTTAGGGTCCTCTACCAAGTATTTATAAAAGGGTGACCCCAGGGTCAAATATGGCCAAGCCGCGGGGGTAACATTTTTTTCATACAGTTATATAGGAAATCTTTAAAAAATAAATAATTTTCTCTAAAACTGTAAGAGCTAGAGGTCCCTATTATGCATGAAGCATAAGCTTATGGTCCATTAGCAAGTTTGTTAAAATTTTGACCCTGGGGTCATATCTGGCTCCGCCCCAGGGGTCATATATTTACTTAGAGTCATATAGAAACATCTTTAATATCTCTTCTTTAAAAAAAACAAGAGCCAGAGGTCTACTATTTTGCACATTGTACAAGCTTATGGTTCTCTACCACTTTTGTTCAAATCGTGACTCTGTGTCCAACTATGGCCCGGTTCTGGGGTTAAAGTTTTACAAAGAGTTATATAGGAAAGTCCATAAAAATATTCTTTTTCTGATACTAAAAGGGCTAAAGGTCTAATACGATACATGTAGCATAAGAGTATCGATCTCTACCAATTTATTTTGTTCAAATGGTGATCTTATGGTCAAATTTCTCCCGGTCCCGGGGGTCACATATTTACATAGAGTTATGTAGGAACGTCTATAAACATCTTCTCTGAAACTACAAGAGCTAGAGGTGTAATAAGCTACATGTAGCTTAAGATTATTGTCCTGTACCAAATAATTTAAATGCTGTCCCTTGAATCAATCCTGGAATCAAATTTGGCCCTGTCCCGGGGGTCACACTATAACATTGAATTATATAGGAAAACATATGGGGGTCACAGTTTTACAGATTTATATAAAGAAATTGTTGTTGTTTCTTAAAACATGATAGCACTTTGAGACAAGTTGCGAGTGGGTCTCTTGTTTATGGCTTGAAGTTGTACACTTTTCATAAAATCACTTCAAAAGTTTTAAGCGAACTGAAATATATAGAGCATGTGACTTTTGATAAGGTATTCTATTATGAAGACTTAACCATGTTTACAAATCGCATATTGGATAAATCCACGAACTAACATCACAAAGCAGACCAATGCATTTTCGACAAATTGCAAAAAAAAAACAGAAAGAAAAATAAAAGGCATTTTACGGTTTAACTGTTGATTTTTAGGTGTGTTGTTATACAAATTAAACATGGCAATTAATGCCTTGGGATAAAACAGGACAATTAAGAACCGCCAAATTACGACAAAATTACGCTACAAAACAGTTTATCAAACTTTATCCAGGTGTTCATCTCATATAATAATGCATATGTATATTAAAAGTATATGTTTATTCATGGGTTTTTGTAATATCTGTAATTGAATAAGTGTAAAATGAATTATCCATTATATTTTTTTGTCTGGCTGGTTAAAAGCTTTTTATATTGTATCTATAAAGTTTTTATTCTCAAACGATGTAAGTTATGTATATACCTCGCGGTCAGTAGGTTTAGAAACGATGTACATATGTTGTAAAATGTGGCTGTTGTTGGCGAGATAGCTACTTTAACTGCAGTAGCACCTGTATGTCGGATAGCTTTCAGAGTAAACATCAGTAAACTAACCGTGATCACTAATGTAATCTATCTCGATGCACTGGGTTACCGATTCTTATCTGGAAGCGTTTAATTATTTGTTTAATACCTTATATGTATGTTATAATGTCACATTAAATTATATTATTTAAATCTGATAATATGTACTGAGTATTCTTAATTGTCCTGTTTTATCCCAAGGCATTAATTGCCATGTTTATCAAAACAGCAATGAGCTGGGCATATATAAGGATTGCAGGCATATTGCAACTCGACATACATGAACTTGATGCTAACTAGAGTTACGTTGTGAACCCAGCTTCATGGATATAACCTTTATGACGGATTAACATTTTAGTTGTATGTATTTTAATGCAGTCATCCTGCTTGAGCGCATACAGCCTGTTGATGCAGTGGATAGCACGGGGGACTTCAAATTCAGAGGACCCTCGTTCAAGCCTCACCGGAGCCAGTGAAGTGTGTCGGTGTGTTCTTAGGCAAGATACTTTACCCTCGTCCGTCGGATGGGGGCGTAAACCAGGCGATCCCGTGTATCGTTATTTTTTTCTCCCATCATGTTAAAGAAACATAGTGTCTAGTCGTCAGTAGGGCAGGTTCCTAAGTGACTATATATCCACCTCCCCCCCCCCCCCCCCCCCCCCACACACACACATACACACACACACACTCCCTCTTTCTCTTCATTGGCAATACACCTTCTTTTTTAGGTAATAATCATTCCACTTGCATGCGCATGCGCAAAAGTAGGGTTGATGCTTACTATCCTAGGTTAATTCCATACTCTAAATCAAGTACGGAGAACATCACAACCTAAGTTTAGATACATATCCTAAGCAGGTGATATTGTAACAACTGCACCAATACTAACAAATAGTTGCCATGGTAAGTAGTTAGTACAGTGATCTGGGGTATCACCCTAAAGATATTTCTTCGTCGACGCCGTGTGGTTCCCGGGCAAGAATATTACCACTGCATATCCAGGCATAGGGGTATAAAATTTCCCCGAATTCATGTTAATTTTGTCATTTCTGTTCATTATTTTCATCATGAAACCTGTATTGTTTCAGGTGCTACTTCAGTGGTGGCAGTGATCGTGGTTCCAGCGAAAAATGGAGTGTTTATTAGAGAATTTTCAGCAACTCTGCAGTTCTGCAGGTAAGAAGGTCTAGGCACATTCTGCAAATTTTTATCTAGATGTTAATGAAGAGTGGCCGGGTCGAATATTCATTCCTGTTGTCGCCATATAACATGTTTGTGTTGGTGCGCCGTAAAACCCCAATTCAAATCAATTCATCTTCGTCGATTCTTTTTCAGTAACACAAAAATGGTTGTGCAAATGCATATACTACTATTTTTACATTTCATATTCAGAATTCTTCATTGTGTTGTATATGGGTGGGGTAATTCAGGTGTAAACATCCTTAAAATATGCATAAATTGTAATTAAAAAGTATTAAAATAGACAACTTTTAAGATTTTGCGTTGCAATATGCAATGTTTAATTTCATGTATTTATGTGTAATACATATTCTAAATGTGTAATCATAATAAGTATTGCATGACGCATACACCTAAAAAATACTTTTGTTAAAAAGAAAATACGTTAAACCGCATATTTCCTTTATCTAGAATCCTTTGGACTGTGTCGTCTGTGCAATATATGTATATATCAGAACATGTTAATACTATTTATGTTGCAGTTACTTTGAGGAAGGCTTATACTTCCAGTTTGGCATGTGTCTCAACTTATCAGGCTTAGTGAACACATATGTGCAATGCCATGAACATTGCCTAGTACTTAATTTCATCAATATATCATAACAATCCATTATTCATATTATAATATTATTTAAATCATGTAGAAAGGTTGTAAATTACTGATTCTTACAAGTTTACACATATATTGTAAAAAATATTAACTAATCTAAATGCATAAAAATGTGTCAATAGTGGGTGGGGTAAATTGACTCTAATTTGAAGCAAAATAGAGATTTTAAACTGAATTCAGTGCTAAAAATAAGCTTATTTACGCTTTATGTAGCTCAATGAATTGTAAACTTAAAGCTGTACAATCCCTATTTTAACTGGTAAT
>JAWPHD010012890.1:0-72464 GCA_037043455.1 Cyrtodaria siliqua
AGATCGTTTACCATACATGGAACCTCGATTCCGGGAGCTGGTAAGTGGATTTTATTAAGATTTACGAAACATTTGTAAATTGACAATGCCCACCGTACCGCATGGGATTAGACGGCTTTTATTAAACCTTAAATAAGCTGTAAAACTCCTAACCGTTTGTCAGGTTTCTTTCGATACAATTTCATGGCCGGTACCGCTTACATTTTGGCGTAAACTGTCGTATTTTTGCTTTAAATTTTTTAAACAATTTTACTTACGCAATAATTTTAACATAAAACCCTTTAACTACAATTGCATACTTTGAGGATGTATCCCCCGCCCACCCCCCCCCCCCCCCCTCCCCCTGAGTACTGAATACTCCTTAATTTGAGGTCCTGAGTACTGAATACTCCTTATTTAGAGACCGAGTACTGCAATACTATTTAGCACAATTAACATCATAGTTCTTTTAGAAAAATTTTTTAATAGATCTAGGTGCATTTTCTTCTAGTCTTTTTACACAACTCATCATTTTCTGCTATCATACCTATACAAGATTAAATGTCTAAAAAAAAAACAAAAAAAAAAAAAGGATCCAACAGGCTTGTAACATTATTACTTATAAAATGACGAATTAAACATTATAAAACTGTATATGGTTACTTTTTGTCCTTTTTTCCTCTATTATATTATATTTCCTAATTAGATGTGTAGATATAGTACAGTACGGTGTTGTTATCCTCGATATGTACTTAAATATTAAAATAAAAAATATTAGAAAAAATAAATAAATATAAAATAATTATTGATTGCAAAATGACTAATCATGTTTATAAAAAACATCAAACACGTATATGTTAAAGCACATGTTCATGCAATCCCAGAACGTTAATGCTTAATTACAAAGTCGCTTACTATTGTTGTATGCCCCCCATAAGGAGGCATATAGTAATTGCACTGTCCGTCCGGTCCGTCGTCCGTCGAAATAGTCTCAGCTACTACTTGGAAAGTCCTGAAGGGAGTTGCGTCAAACTTCACACAACTGTTCATCACATTGAGAAGGTGTGTCGCTGCGCAAGATTTATGTTCGTGTCTCAAAGGTCAAGGTCACATTGGAGGTCAAAGGTAATCAAATCGTAATACATTCATGTCTCAGCCATTACTTGGAAACTACTGAAGTGAGTTGTGTCAAACTCAAACAAATGTCGCATCAAGGTGTGTCATGGCAAGAAATCATGTCAGTGCCTCCAAGGTCAAGGCAACAGTTGGAGGTCAAAAGGTCATCTTTTTCATGTCAGCCGTTAATTAGTCGACATCTACTGAAGGAAATTTAATGCGTCAAACTTCACACAAATGTTTATTACAATGAGAAGGTGTGTCTTGAGCTAAGAACCATGTCAGTACCTCAAAAGATCAAGGTCACAGTTAGGCAGATGGTTGTAGTGGGGGGCATCTGTGTTCTCGTGACACATTTCTTGTTTTATTACATAATTGCTTCTTTATGTTGTTAGTTTGTTAGTTATAACTACATCACAAAAAATAATTAATGCTTGTTTAATATCATTTATAATTACATTATGGCAAACATGTGTGACCCAACTTTTAAAAATTGAGATAGAAAATTAACATAATGAATCAAGGGTCGCGGAAACTAAATGTTAAATAACAAAGTTATAAAAAATATTATTTTTTAAATATAACCCTAACCCTATACTTCTTGCGCTTATTATTAATCAATTTATGTAAAAAAAAAAAAGTGTGTTCGTTTTGAGAGAATGTAATAGAAGAATAAGAACGCTCAGTAGTTATTTAGACAAATGTTTTGTCTATTTTTAGGCGGTACCGGGAAGTCATTTTTAACACAATTACATGAAAAATACATATTTATGTCCGCTAGACCATTTTACATTAAAATATACTACAATTTTGATTATAGAACACGATAGTTTATGAACAATAATATTATGAGTAAGACATTCAGACAAAATCGTGTCTATTTTTAGGCGGGTCGGGAAAAGTAAATCATTAATTACAAAGTAATTTTTTACATAATTACATAAAAAGTTTTTTTACATATTTATGTCCGTAAGACCATTCTACATTTATATATACTTAGAGAATAATACATGGTTGGTGCGTATTGGCTAAAGCCTTCAGGCCGATATTGGGGTCTCGGGCAAATATGACGGACGATAACGCATCACCCATGTTTTAATCTTTATCATATATTACATATACGCATTTTCATTGGGATTTTACATAAAACAAATTCAAAGGACATTGAACTGTTAGATTTACCGAATTAATTTATAAAATAAAAATAGCAAAAATGAAATGAACGAAAACAACAGGACATGTAGTTTTAAACTTAAATTTATTGTTTGTAGTTTATTCTCTCTCTTTTTCTTTTCTTTTCTTTTCAATTCGCCATTCCATTCCTATTTCGATTTCTTGATTTCCTTTCTTGCTGTTTCAGTGCATTTTTTTGGCTGTCAGTACGTCCCTTGAATGCTGAAACTCCCTTATCTAAAGGTATACCTCTTCTCACCAGTTGATGATGGCCTGGACTGCTTTCATCGAGTCTGGCTGGTATTCAGTTTTGTCGGGACTATAGATTCTACTCAGAAAACAACTTTCAATATAGACCGTCCAACTCCTGAAGGCCAATTTCTTCGGTTACTTCTGGTCGAGCTGAAACCACTCCATGAAAAAATGTAAAGCCAGATTTAGTCTGTAGTCTGTTAATCTAGTTACATTCCTCGCTTTGTTGACAAAAATCTATGTCAGTTTCATTTAGCTTCATGATGTCTTCCTCAATAATTTGTCCATCTACAGTACAATAAGTAAAAATAAGCTGTTAGCCCTGACGCTAACGTCCTCTCGCCGGCTTCCATTTTAACGCTTATTTAAATGACGTCAGTTACGTAAGTTGAAGTCACTTCGTTACGTCCATGTCATTGACGGGTTTAACGTCAAAGTTATGGTTTAAAAAAAAAGAAGAGTAAAACAAAAACAAATCACCATTAATCGTAACGGTCAGGTGTAGGGTTATTGGCCCGGTCAGGTGACCGGACCAATATGGATATGCATTTTCGGCCCGGTCCCATGACCTAATTTGACGTATCGGACCGCATTATGATATGCTCAATTCTCGAGTAATTTTGTGCATATTGCGGGTCAAAAATGCGTGTATATATAGATAATAATTTTAATTATAGGAACACAATAGTTTATGAAAAATAATATTATGAGTAAGACTGGTTCAGATATGATATATCACTTTGAAGGGTACCGACGCCTTTTCGTACGCCGGATTTCCCGACCCATATTAGCCAGTATTTCCGTACGCCGACATCGCAGTTTTTCATACGCGTACGCCATATTTTCTCAAAAAAATTATTTTTCCATCAAAAATTTAATTTAAGCTAATTTATGTCTCAGATTGCTGAAATGGCCATTTCAGAGCACCTAGGTTTCAAAATTTTCCGGGAGGGCATGCCCCCGGACTCCCCTAGAGAGTAACACTATAGTATGCCTTTACACCATTCTTCCATTCTTCGAATAGTGGAAGCATAAAAACACTGAATTCGATAGCTATGCGGAGCTTTAGTTATTTCCAAAGTAATGCTAAAAACTATCACAACATGATTTCTATGGTGCTATGATTTACAGACTTCGTAAGATCCCTTCGTAAGATCCTTGGTCATGATCACTTCCATAAGTATTATCTTTATTAAACTTAATAAACGGTTATGACCCTAACATTTTGCAAGCGCTGCTTAAGGAACCATCGTACCTGCCTTCTATAGTGATATGATTTCCAAACTTAGTAAGATCCTTGGTCATGATCACTTCATATTATCTTTGTTAAACTTGAATAAACGTTTATAGAAAAGAAGTTATGACACTATCATCTTGCAAACGTACTAGCATATTTAGTGGTATAGTCATTTACAGTTCGCCACTATGCTTTCCTCTTGTGCGATGACCGGACATATTGATGGACCTCTGAGTTCCCATGATCAATTAAAAATTTACTGAAAAAAGAGAACATTTTGAGAAATGAGGTCAACCTGGGAAATGAAGAATCAAGGGTGGTGTGTAGACATGCAGAAATGGGAGTGGGGACAGTTCTGTACTTTGTACCCATGAAGTAGATATACAGAGGTCGAACAACAAATGTAGCTTTCAAGGACCACAGTCAACCACAAACACGCACTGAAACAAACTACAGCTATAAAGATAAATAAATGACGAGATATGACATTCACAAACATAAAAAGGGTTGATAATAGACTAACGCCTTGGAACGGTCAGTGGCATAAAGAAGAAAAAAAACATGAATAAGTCCTAGTGACTGAGTTAGGCATAAGGTACGAGCTGTGTATCCTTATACGACTTTATAATTAACAAAACATGGGGGGAAAAAATACAATAAATAAAACATATTGTGCGGAAAGAGAGAGAAACGGATAGGGCGCCAGCGTTGGATATTTAATAATAAAGAAGGCAGGGCCTTTTTACCAGTTTTTGTGAAGGGCCTTTTGCCATTAATTTGGGGGGAAAACTACATAAATGGGGAATAAAATTTCCAAGGTAAGTTTAAAAAATGGAGAAAAAATACTATTTACAATTTGAAAGAAATTTAGGTGGGAGGGAGGGGGTCTTATACAGGCCGCTGTAAGATTTTAATGTAAATAAAGCATGTGGGGAGGATATAATAAGCCATAGGTGTTAAAGGAAACTGCAAATACAATTTCAAAACCCTTTACATATTATTTTTAACAGATCATTAAACGAGTGCGTTTCCCCGACTTATGGAAATGTGCTATGGTCATGGCACTTTTCAAAAAGTCAGACCCAAGTAATCCCTACAAACTATAGACCAATAGCGTTATTATAATTGTGTTGGTAAAGTAATGGGAAAGAATAGTATTTAAACATGTGTATAATTTTCTACTTATGTTTGATCTTATCTTTAGAATCAATCCGGTTTCTCCTGGTCATTCTGCTACATATCAACTTATCGACTTGTTACATCATATATTTTTAAGCATTCGATGCTAAACAAATTTACACGCATTGTATTTTTACGATATATCTAGAGAGTTTTGATCGTGTTTGCACAAGGTATTTCGTTAAGCTAAGCAATATGGTATAGAAGGCAATCTTTTATCTTGGATATATGATTATCTCTCAATCAGATCTCAAAGAGTCCGCGTCGATCTGCAACCTCCGCAACTAAAACACTATCTGCTGGAATTCCTCAAGGCTCGTGTCTTGGGTCCTCTTTTTATTTTTGATATATGTAAATGATATTGCCGAAAATATGCTGAGTATAAGCTCGTTATTTGCCCGACGAAGGTTCGTTATCAGTCTCAACATCTAGTATAAACGACATGGAAGGAAATCCCTTAATCATGACCTGCTCATGATTTACGAATGGTCAAAGCAATTTAATCCTGCCCAAACAGAAACAATGTTCTTTTCCCTTAAGTAATAATGATCGTCTTCTAACTTTATATCTAGACAAGAATATATAAAATGATATGTTCTTGCATACCTGACAAGGATAGTCCGTCATTTTACCGGGGCTAGATATTTCCATCTCATCCTAGGGTCGAGATAAAATTCACGCACGCCAACATCCGGTATGCAGGAACACATGCAAAACGTTAGTAGCTGCCGGCGTCAACGCACAACAATACGATATCGTATCTCTGATATGCAAAGAAAAAGAATCTATCATGGGTATTCGGTTCAGAGCTCTCGGTTCCGATAAAAACACGTATACCTCGGGTTGGAATTCCCTATCTTCACCGGATACCCATGAAATATTCTTAAATTCCAGGTCCATGACTTATATATCCAACATAGCACGTGTAACTTTTAAATGTTTCGATCTGTCTACACACTGGGGTGTAAACCTGGTATCAGCGCAGATGGATTCTCGACGAAACCAGTCACGGTTTCTCATCGAAAGTGATATCGGTTTCGCCACGAATAGTCAATGATTCTCAACGACGTATGTTTTCAAACGTGGATTTTGAATGAAAATGCTATTTTGCTTTTTAGAGAGTTTTTCACGCGAAATACGTCCTTATATACGCTTATATGTGTTAAACTAATTTTGTTAATAAAAGTGTTTTGCATTGTTTCTACACAAACCACATTTATACATAAATTTATAAAATGGAAAAGAATTCTTAAAAACTTAAAACGAATACACTTTAATACATTAGGTTTATCAAAACATGTATACAAACCCGTAGAAAATAATAATTAGTTCATATTGTTTGTCATAGGGTTAAAAAGAACAGCTTAAAAAAAATTGCATGAAAGTGTCACGGCTCTCGTCGACAACATTTTTAATGTAACGGTTTATAAACGACGATTTTTCTCTTTTTCAGAATCTAACTAGCATCAAACGTTTTTCGCTGTGGTTTTCCATCATGTACATAAGCGGTTAGACAATGTATCGAAAGTCCACAGGGACAGGGGGAAAACAATAATATAGACAGTTGAATACAAATTACGGGATTAATCATAAAACTATTCCGTTTAATATACATGGAAACGATACATAGTGTGATTCATACCAGCTTTATGAGTCTACGTGCGTACATTTAACTGCCAACTGTTCAGTAGAAGAACAATTTAAAACTATGAACACAACCATCATTAAGGTGTTATTCCAACAGGTGATATCACCAGATGATGTTATTAATATAAGCCAGTACGGCTTTCCATACATCACTTCATGCGAGCATGTGTAGACTAGTGTCAAAGACTATTGTGACGCTACTAAATCTTCATATATTCATCATACACATCATATTATTAAAAAAAACACATTCCATATGTATGCTATTGTAGTGTAACCAACATACTACAAGTTTGTATTCACTGGTGTACTCGTTAAAAGGAGGAAAGAGCATGAAATGAGACTTTTCGAAATCGCCGAACACGATAATCTCGGTTTGATTGAGATTGTTCATGAACGGTAGTGAAAAATGCTTGCTACCGTTTATGCCCTCTAGCCCCGGACTGGGCATTAAAATAGCCTTTGGACCCTATAATCCAGTATCATTTTGACTTTAAACATACTTGCATATATTTAAATAAAATGTTGATTGTTTAACTTTTCTTCGTTATTCTACCATGGGCTGATGAAATATAATCAACAGTTAGTAATATGCAAAATACAATTTTCCTTATACTATTCTTATAATTAATATTACTCATTAAACAAATGCATTTTATGTAAAACTAGAAATGTGTCCACGGGACACGGAAGCCCCCACGTCGAAACGATTTGACGGAAAAGGGGTCATAACTCCGGTAATACTGGATACTCGATTTTGAACTAACTACTACTTTGGCCTTCCAAAATATGTCCAGTCTGATCAAGGGTCGAATTTCATGTCTGGTACATGCATGAGTTAGGCATTGAACAGTTTAAGTCTTCGGCTTATCATCTGGATAGTCAATGTGCTCTAGAAAGATTTCACCAGACACTGAAAAATATGATTAGGTCATGTTGTTTTGACACTAATAAAGACTGGGATGAGAGTATACACTTGTTACTTTTCGCCGTTAGAGAGTCTGTTCGAGAATCTCTGGGTTTCAGCCCTTTTGAACTAGTTTTTGGTCACACTGTTCGTGGACCACTTAAGTTACTTAAAGTGAAAATTCTCTCAGAAGAAGACACTTCTTTTATCTTCTACAGTATGTGCCTAATTTTAGACATAAATTGTCAAAAGCTTGTGAGGTAGCTCAGTCTAATTTCAGATCATCTCAATCAAAAATGAAAATGTCTGATTTGACTGCTCAGTAAAGAAATTTCAAACCTGGTGATAAAAATATTGCTTTATTACCTATTCCTGGAAAGCCTTTACAAGCTAGGTATCACGGTCCTTATACAGTAGAGAAAAGGATCAGTGATTTCAATTATATTATCAATACTCCTGGAAGGCGAAAGCAACGTCGACTTTGTCATATCAATACGTTAAAAGAATACGTTGACAGAGAGCCTTTCTTCACAGTTAGTTAGTGTAGTTTGCTCTGTCCCACTTGAAAATTCCAGTAACGGATTACAGACAGATTCTCGAACAGTTTGACAAAAAAATGATCCTGGTTTAGCGAAATTACAAAAAAATGACATTTTGAAAAATATTGACGAGAAACTGTCGCTTCTTATAGAATGAATCCTTCTAAACAACAGTGACTCAAAGAAGAAATTCAATACTTATTGGGCAATGATTTCATTGAACCAAGTAAAAGTGACTGAAGTTCACCATGTATTATTGTATTAAAACCGGATAATACATACCGGATGTGTATTGACTATAGAAAAGTCAACAGTGTCACAAAAACTGATGCATTTCCAATTCCACGTATTGATGACTGTATTGATAAAATTGGAAATGCAAAATAAGTTACAAAATATGATCTTTTGAAAGGATTTTGGCAAGTTCCTCTCACATAAAGAGCAAAAGAAGTTTCAGCATTTGTAACTCCATATGGACTCTTTTAGTATGCTATGCCATTTGGAATGAAAAACTCTCTCCAGCAACGTTTCAGCGTCTCGTCAATATGTTAATCCCCGATTTAGATGAATGTGACGCGTACATCGATGATGTCATCATTTACAACAACACATGGGAAGACCATTTGCGGACTATAAGATTGCCTATGTCGTGTTTAAGATACGTGTGTATATTTAAACAAGTGTAATTTAATATATGTGTTAACACTTGTGGATTTTGAAAAAAAAAATGTCATTTTGTAATATATGTTTTGTCATATGTGTTGAAATTTAAATAGTATTACATTATTGCATTGCTTATTACATTCCGCTCAAAAGAATGCTTTATTACCTAGATCATTATTTTCTTTAAGGGAGATGGTGTTACCTATATATCAGTGTTGCCATGTTGCATTGCATGTTTATTATTGATTTGGCCTTGAAGAACAGCTAAAATTAGAATAGATGTAAGCATGTTTACCATTGATGCAAATTATTTGTGCAAATTCATTTACGACGATTTGGACTTTTCTCATTGGACTGTTTTAGTGGGGAGGCTTTTGCAGCAATCTTTGGCAGTATATAAACAGATTCTGGGAGCAGCTCAGTAGTTCAGTTCGGAAGATTAGTATTCAGTAAAAGTTTATTTTTGAACTGGATGCTTTTAAAAATATAAAATATATTTGTGAGAGGATTTAATTAATATGTAATATTATGCTCATTCATAATAACAGTGAAATTGGATATTTGGACTAAACCGGAAATATTGGAAATTAATTTGGACTGAAAGGACAATTAACATTTGGATTAAAGAGTCACTTACTGTTTTGGATTAAGGAGACACTTACTGCTTTGGATTAAAGAGACACTTGCTAATGAACATTGGATACATTTATTTGGATATTAATAAAAAAACTGGATTTATGTATTCTATAAGTGAATAATTTATATAAATAAATGTGTTAATTATATGTTTGTGTTGCTGGTTTTGCTTCCTTTCTCGTTACATTTAAAACTTGTAACAGTACACATACACGTTCCTGAGTTGAAAGATCATCCCTTTGATTTGCTTGTAGACGAGTTATTCAATATTGGTGTTAAGTTATATGATATCATTTTCTAGATCCCTAACTTCATTTTTGCCCCGCTGCAATGTCAACAGAATGGTATACCAACATTTGAAGGCTGGCCAGATTTCTGAGCTAAAATAGCTCTGAGAGCTAAAAAAATAGAACATAAGTGGCAGCCGAACAGCATTCAAAGTATATGCCTCCGTGTAGATAAATAGTGCCTCCGGGTTTGCATGAACTGAATGTAATGAGAAGAACTGACTTAAACTAAGACGAGCTATGTATGTCATATATTCGATGATAATTCATTGAATGTATCGACTCACCGACCAATTGTTTGTAGTATTTTGTTACCATGGCGGCTTAATAGGAATCTGGAAACCCCTGATAGATTAATTAACTGGCATAATATCAAAGAAATACACGTACAAAACTACAATACATCTATCTCGAAAAACCCAATCTTACGACAATATGGAGCACGCGAATTAAAATGCAAAAAAGATATTGATGAGCTGTACCACTCTATTGTTAGTGCTGTTAATTTAGCTACTGATAAATGTATTGCAATAACAAGATTTAACCCCCATATCAAGCCGTATTGGAACGATCACCTAAATAAACAACATCCAACTGTAAAGAATAAACGCCATCAATGGATAAATGATAATCCCACAAAGGGAAATAACCACGTTAGTCACAGTAAATATAAATTTGCCAAAAGAGAATTTCGGAAAGGCCTCTTAAAGATATTTTTAGACTTAACAGAAAACGCGGTTAGGTGTGTTAGAACACATGGTATGACTTCGAACTGGTTTCCAATCTTACAAGGCGCTCGACAAGGCCGAGTTACTAAACCAGTGCATGCTTTATATAATCTTCGTAAATGATTTGATGAATATTGTTGATAAAAACAATGCCAGTCTTAGAATAAATAATACCAGTTATGGTTGTCCAACGTGCGCAGACGACATGGTTTTACTTTCATTGTCAAAAAATTGCTTACAAGAGCTTTTGCAATTGTGCCATAGAAACTCGTTGAAAACCCGATTTTTTTATAATGCATTAAAAACTAAAGCTATTGTCTATAATGACATTTACAGTGAAACGCATCGCACATGGTATCTTGGATCAAAACATATTGACGAGTCAGGCAAATACACACACCTTAGTGTCTTGTGTAGTAAAAATATGAATTTGAGCGAGTCGTAAACGAAAGTTGTTCAAAACACCGTCGTACATTTTCAGCCTGTCTGACTGTGGGATCCACAATGATGTCCTCCATCCGTTAACATCAAAACATATGAAACGGTCGTTCTCTCTAAAGGCTTATACGGTAGTGAACTCTGGAATGGTCTATCTGTCACACAAATTCAATCCCTAGAAAAAGCCCATCGACAATGCATAAAATGTATACAGCGGATGCCCAAATATACTAAAAAATATATTGCACTAAGTCTTCTTGGTATGTATCCAATAAAACATTTATAGACAAAAGAAAACTCCAATTGATTGGCCAGTTATGCACATTGGATCATTCAAAAAATATAAAAGTGATTTTTGTTGAACGACTCACATCTTACATGTCACACCCACACACAAGTTTAGGATTTATGCCCGACCTTTATCGAATACTTGGAAAATACGATTTAACCTGCATACTCAATACGTAGGCCTACCTCAAACGCGGACGTCTATCACAAGCGTATACAAATTGTAACTTCAAAAATAAACAAGTGTGTGACACTAGCTTACAAGAATTTAGCAGAATTCACAATGAATATATTCCGTTCACGTTGTGGAAATTCAGTCAATTATACAGAGATCACATGCACTTCTGTAATACTGCTGTATCTTTAATAAGTAGAATGTTCTCGTTTCAGCTAACCACTGTATGTAAACTGTGCAAAACGGAAACATCTACTATAGAAACGCATCTAGCTATGTTTTGTACAAAAAATGATGCCATTCGTCACCATATGTGGTGCAAGTTACATGACATTCTAGGCTCTGATTTTGACAATTTCTGCAAATTAAGGCCAGGATGTCAACTGCTAGAATTACTAGGTGGCTTGCCTACTTTTAGCATGACTGATTGCAAAAGAGTCGCAAGCTACAAAATGATTCTACGACATATACTGAGTATATATTTACACGCATTTTTATGGCGAATTACTGGTAGAACGTTAAAACAACATGCTTATTGCTTTATTATGTATAACTGTATAAAGCAACAACTATTTCGAAAGTTTTTTTAGTGATTCACGATGTCAATGAATTATTATTATTAATAAAGACGAAATGAAGAAGTATACATGTTTAGAGACCTGACTGGATTGTTATTGTGTTGGAATATAGAATATATAGAAAGCTTGTTATCGTTATATCTCCTGTATTTAAGATCGGATTCAATCAAAACTTTCCATAGATTGTAGAGTTCAGAGTCTAGTTCAAACAGTTGTGCAAGAACAGAAAATCCAGAAAGGTAGAGGGGCATTCCGGATCATTCAGGGCCCTGCTGTAAATAACGGCATAATAAATATATAAATCTATCAACATTTAAAAGCAGAAGTTTAGTCACTGACAAAGTGTGACTTCTCAGCATGCCACGTAACAATGGAATCAAATTGTTCATATGCACGAGTTGTTTACAGTGTCTATAAGGTAACTGTTGTAAATCGTGTGTGATTCATCGCGAAAAAACTCGCGCCGTCTGTCAAATTTTTATGCGCATGCGCACCCTTTGCCAATATGGCGGATGAGGTTAATAAAATTAATTTTGCCGATTTATTTTAGTCCATTTAAGAATGAGCTCGACATAACATAGCAACTGTAAGTATAATAACGATTTGTATCCACAGTTTTTATGATCTTGCTGTCATTATTTGATAAACTGTCAATGAATTAAGTAATGGTTTCAAGAACTCTCTGTAGCAGTTATGCTGATGTTACTTTTCCCCACCCACTCCTGTCACATTATGATGAAGACGATTTTTTTCTTATTTGACATCGAAGCTCCTATGCAGGGCACCTTGGAAGCCGCGAAACCAAGATCTTAGGTTTAGTTTTACAGACGCGAATCACAGATTTACACAGAATTTCAGTCAAGATCTTTAAAACCAATCAGAGAAATGATTGCTTTATATCCCCTCCAAAACTTCAAAGTGACTTGCCGAGTAACATATCCTCAAGTATCCCGTTCTCGAGGTACCTATAATCTCAAAGTAAATTTTATATTGCGTAGTTTACTGAGACTGAAGCGCAAAGACAGATGATCAGCAGGTGTTTACAGTCAAAAGGTTGAAACTATTTGACGAGCTAAAAACAAAATAAAATTCAGAATAAAGCTAAGTTATTATTTATTAAAGTCATACTATCACCTATCTTATTTTCATACACCATCATATAATTCATGGTTTATAGGCGAAAAAAACTTTTACTTGGTTAGTATTGCCTGGATTTTTCATATATAATATACATATATATACGTTTGTGTGAAAAACTTTTATAGAATGAGATATTTTTACAAATCAAACATTTGATTTACACTGTATAGAAAACAGTTGTGTTTTGAAACACAAAAAAGTAGTGACGAGAATGTATAATTATATTTGTGTGTCCAGTGTTTTTTTATGCCTAATTTGGGGCCGTTATTCGGCCCCATTCACAATGCCAAAAAGTATACTTTTTTGACAATTATATCCAAAAAATTCACAATCTGAAAAAAAAAAAATGAAAAAAATATATATATATTTTTTTATTTTTTTTAAGGGTAAATACAGACCAGTAATATATGCTGGTGTTAAAACTAGTCTGTATTTACCAAAAACAAAACTTAAAACCAAGGGATATTAAACTGTGAAATTAAAAGTGAAAAAAGTTTCTTTTTCTTTTGTTATAATATTTCACAATTTTCACAATTTCTAGAAAAATGCCGCTATTTTTCACAATGGCACAGGCACAGGCTGCATTCACAAAACACATAAAAAAAATACTGTGTGTCCCATATTAGACACCTTACGGGGGAAAATGCTGTTATGACTTCATTAGTCTCTTTCAAAAATACCTCGAGTACTGGAGTCATTTTTTATTAACTGATCTAAGTTTGACTGACATTATATTTCGAACTTCTGAAATTGAAATAATGCAAACTTTATTGGAAACTTTGCAGTTTTGATGCAACTGAATTGGATTATCGCTGGAGGAAAATTGAGACAGGTTAGACGCTTGAAAATTCGGTGATGTGAACCCATTAAGAATTAAACCTGGCACCTCTGGGATGAGTGAGAGACAAGCCAGGGTTCGACACTTAACTTTTTTAAACGGGTAGTCCGGAGGACTAGTGACTTTAAAAATCTAGTAGTCCTCCTGAGAACTAGATGGTCCTTCCAAAAAACGGTGTATTTAGCAACAACAAAAAACAGGTGTATAACAGGAGACAAACTTCAAAGTGAACAGTGCCAAAAACCCTTTTCGTCTTGAAGATATCAACTGAAATCGTAAAACTTTATTATTTTTTTTCGATTTATTCCCAGGCAGACTTTCATCAGATTTAGATGCATTTTCAACCCTAACCAACTTGACACATGTTGATCGAATGCAATATTATTCTGGTCTTCGTTTCATTTTTATTGAAAAATACTAATTATTCGACAATTACCCCAAACTTATTTTTCAGTCATAACATGAGTATCAAAACACAGAATCATTACCTAATCCATAGACATAGATAAGTTATTGATGGCTATGACTAATCGTAGGATTCAATACATTTCCGTTGATTTCTCTCGTCTATAAAGCAATCACAAACAAACTCGCTTTATACCAAACACATTTCTTTATTTCATAATTAGCCGTCAATAAAACACACGATAGAAGTTTGCGCTTTTGCTTATTGACGACCGCCACAAAGATTCTTTACAACTGTGCCGATGTCAATCATATAATAATAACTGCCTTTTAAAATTTATTTATCGCATGAGAAATCAAGTTTCAAAGTATCTCGTCTAATCATAACCCCGCCCTTGCGCAGTAGTTTGTAGTATGATTTTTAATTATTCACCAAACGGAAAAATACGACGGCTTTGATTGGTTTACTTAATTAGAATGCGCACATGATCCCCACATGATCTAATCACGTGATCGGCTAACGAGCAAACATGGCGGTTATATTCACATCTCGCCTCAGGCAAACCGATAATGATCGATAATTAGGCTATTGCCCTGATTAGATCGAGTCGGGTTGTTATTTAATGGTAATGGGATTAAATACGGTATTTGTGAAACACGCGATAATTGTGTATTTTAGGCGGTTAAAATTGTTAATTATGAGGTTAATCAAATTTGAAATTGCTGAAATTAACCCGAAAATGACGGCGACTCAAATTTCGCCCCACATGGATAGAAAAGCGAAGTCGGCCAAATCATAGCGAAGTTTTAAGCGACTTCGTCTAATTGATTGACCCCGGCCCTATATTAGGAATGTGTATTTTACGGCCGTAATATCTATAATGGGGCTCGAAAAATTACTAGTCCAACGGACTAGTCAACTTTCACGTTTAGGTATCCTCCTGAAAAACTGGTGGGCACAGGACTAGTGTTAGTGTCGAACCCTGCAAGCATGCTAACGGATAATCCGAGCCTTATCAGACCTTACCAGCCCTTTTTACAATTTTGATATTTCATCTGGCTGTGTACGGTCAGAGCGGTTCCTATAGTAAAAACACGAGGATCTCAGGGTTCTCCACAGGGTTATTTTCAAGCATAGTGGCATTTACCGCGTGCTACGGGAGATTTCCATCTCCCGTGTTTTTTGGCTTTTAGTATCTGCCTGTATTGACGGTGAGGCACTCTTTTGTGTGATATTAGTGATGTTAGGAAGCCATATATAATTATATATTTATGGTAATAAATAATATAATAAATAATCCATGTTTTAAGACTTCTATTTTAAAAAAAAACCTCATAAATTTTTTTACTAAAATAAGGTCATACACAATAATACAACTTACACATCAACACAACATGCAACATCTGAAATACATACAATAAACAATAATAAATTATCCATGTTTTAATACACAATGAAGAAGAAAACATACATACAAAGATTTATTATAAGTTTATACACAATAATACAACACATCAACACATCATGCACACATATAATATAATACCATCAATATTCATCCCTGGAAATAAAACAGCACATTTGATAATACTTAAAAAATATAACCTTAGCATTCAAAAAAATCCAACACAAGTTAGCCCATTCAATGTCTTGACTTGTACATATTAGCTAGCAGTTCCTATTCAGATGCTTGACCTTCTAGGTCTGGCCATGTGCCATTCTTCCAATGCCCTGTCATATTCAAACTCTGATGGAGGTGGGCCCTGCATTGTTACTGCCAGCAGTGCATTGAGAACTCGGTTACACAGAGTTGACCTGTGCTGTCTTAATTCTCTCGAGTGTAGAGAATCCCCTCTCGCAATCTGCTGTTGATGTTGGAAGAAGCAGACCAACAACTGCAATATTGTACAAGTTGGGGTGAGACTCCTGTAGCTCTCTGTCATTCTTTGTAACCTCCCTCACTTGTCTCCACTCGATCATCATTGAATCTTCATCCAGGTTAAAGTGGCGGGCCAAGGTCTGAAGAAACATATTATATAAATAATTTAATATATTATAAATATATAATAGACCAACACGCTTAATAATAGTAATATCTGAATTATTTTTGTTTTATTTTGTAAGTAATTTCTAGTATTTTTGTTTTCAAAATATTGACAAGCTTTGAAGTAAACAGATAAATAAACTACCTTCATTTCTTCTCTTTTTTTTCAAATGACCAGATATTATCCCAAAATTGCTATTTATTTTATTTATTAAGGCACAAACTTAAATCAAATGACAATCAAAACAGTTATACTTACTTATGCAAAACAAACAAACTCTTGTGTCATGATGAGCACATCGCATCTTTCATTTCCGTCTTGAACAATACACGTAAGCCGATACACAAACTGCCAATATTAACAAACTTTCCAGTTTTACTGCTTTAAGTTACATTCTCCCATCCCAATTATCTCCCAATTACTGATTAATCCACAACAACCCGACATAATCTAATCAACTCGTAATAATTGCAATTTGTTGTCAACAATCCACTTATCACACAGCGTGTTATCGCACCCTCTGCATACTGCATAGATCAGTCACGTGTTAATTGTGTGTATTGTTTGACTCGAGTTTATGAATTTGTGTACGGTGCGCATAAGGGTTTTTAAAGGCGGTGTTTGCCTTCAGATCAAAGCACCTCGCTCTGGTTTTTAAGCATAGCGGCGCAGTTTAGGCACCGCGGGGTGTGCGATTTTGGAAGTCAAGCGCAGCGGCTCCGCTATGCTTAAATGGCCTGTGGAGAACCCTGGATCTATAGTAAAAACACGGGGAGAGGAGCTACCCTCTTAGTTTTAAGTCAATATATCTAAGAAAATATGCATTGATTTAACATTTCGAGCGTAAAGTGATTATCAATATATTTATTTACCTACATTGTATCTGAGCCAAAATATTTGTTATATATATATTACCGTATTTACCGGCGTAAAACGCGCATGCTCAGAAACCGCGCACCCTGACTTTGGACCCGAAATCCTTGGAATTTTTTTTTTTTTGTCTATTGTAACGTAAACCGCGCATAAAAACCTGTGTTTTCAATTTCATAACAGAAGGCAGCCATTTTGAAGCATTGACTGAAGGACAGCTGTAAAACGAAATCTGATTGGCTAAAACTAGCTTCTTGTTTAGACTGTTTTGTACTCGAGTTTAAAATAAAAACAACTTTGAGTTGAAGAATCGAGTGTGACGTGTTCTTCACTCATTTTGTAAATAAAATAAAAAAATAAAAATAAAGTCCCACACCCGTGTTCTTTATTATTAACATATTTGTTTTTATTATTCTTTTATTACTTACTTAAACACATTTTCGTAACTCATCGTGTCAACAACTTCTCAAACTTCTCAACAACTAATCAATGCCAATTAACACCTCACAACATGCCAGCAGAGTCTTATTGTCAGTTGTTTGCGGCCAGGTAAAACAAACAACAACTTTAATCAATAGTTACATGTCTGTTTAATAATTAATCACTGAATGCAGTCATCTGTTTAATAATTAATCACCGAATGCAGTCAGGTAAACTAAAAACCAAACACTTCACACGTTTTCCCAGTTAATTGAACCCTTAATGAATTATCAAGATTCTACGTTGTAAAAATTCAGAATCGACTTTAACAAATAAATATGTGCAGTAAATCAATATCGCGGTTACTCGGTAGTCGTTGTTAGGAAGAAAACGTAATATTCTATTCTGTTCTAATCAAGGTAAACCAGTTTGTGTTTTATGGAAACCACAGCCTCGTTGTCATTTCACTTTGCCATTTGATATAAACAGTGATATTTTTCATCATTTCAATGGTATTTTATCAACATTATTCAATAAAACACACGATAAAGCTTGATTTTATTATTTTTATTGATACTAGGCATATAACATAAAACACATGTTATTGAACGAATAGAAACAAGCCAACTTTCATTTGATTCAATCTCTCTAGTAAACGGCCGGTCTTGCGACTTTTTGAAACCAGCAAAACTGCTGGACTTGGCTGAAAAAAAAAGAGTAAAACATTACTTGTTGCCTAAACCGCCGGTAAATACGGTAATCTTATTAAAGTTGTAACAGTCAACCCATTTCAGACGAAGTTAAAAAATATTAAATTCCGACATTTGTTATTATTCAGGTTAAGAGTCACGTGATCGATAAATATTGATGCGGTGCGCAGATAAATATTTCCCGCTAATTCAACTTGTAGTTTCGATCACGTTTTCAGAAACGTTCCAAGTTATTTTAGTTGCTTATGAATTATGACTATGGACGAGTATTAATTGGGATATATAAAACATTCAGCTGACCATATTCGTACGGAGTAAGCAGGGTATTCCATAGAAATAATTTAAGGGATAGGGGAAATTTAATTCGAATTTCATGAGGTGGGTTGGGAGGGAGTTACCTTTCGGTTGACCACTATGTCTAGGGATCATGATTTGTTTAGATGCAATTTGAAGAACATCTTCCAACAAGTACACCATATTACCAATACCCATGGCCTCCATATAGATACAAAGTGCATCTCCCAATCAGAAAAAACATACAGTCAAACCTAGTTAAAGAGACCCCTGAGGGGAAAGACTCTTATTACAGGTTCTTACATTGTTCGACTCTCTTATTAAATTTTAGTGAAATATCATGTACCTGTAGTTTATTGAGCTGTATGTTCCTACCATAAGTAGGTCAAAATGAATGACATTGACCTGCATTTCCCACGTTGGTTAATTTACATTAATGTTGTACTTTCATATTTTTTCCATAGAATTATTTTTAAAAAAGAAAACTTCTTGGATCTTTATTGAATTGCCTATACAAAAATAAGTGAGACCAGCAGGCGGTAATGTGCCTTGGTTTGAGGGAGGAGGTCCTTTCTGATTTGTATCCTTGTTACTAAACATATAAAATGCAAGTGTGTATTTGTTACTAAATATATAGACACAAGTTATGGATATTCTATAAAACTACGTATTCCATTCTATCAACATTTTATGTGCATGTTTCTTGGGTTGCCCTCTATCTTATTTGTGTTTCTTGTTGGCATCCAATTCCCAAGACGGCATATATGGGGCAACATGAATTTTAAAGTCGTAATTATATGGAAATGCAGGGGTGTCATTAACTTTTCAAGTAAGAGCCCCACAGAGCAGATTAGCCTTTTGATCGATACTTACAAAGTCCTATAAAATACTAGTAAAAGTGTTTGTTTTGTATGGTGTTTTTACGTCATTGTCAACACATGTAAGGTTATATATGACGGTCGATTTTTTGTGGTGGAGGCAGACCACCCACTTTTCCTGGGTAGAACCAGTACTGTACACCTCCCGCCTTCCGTAAGAATCGACACTTCCTCACACAAGTCTAGCTCCCAGTGGGATTCGAACCCGCAGCGGTGAGAGGCGAAGATTTATGACGAACGTCGTTAACCATTCAGCCACGGAGACCCTTATTAAAAGTGTAATAGTAATAAAAGTGTAATGGTAGCATAGAGAATTTAAGAGAGAGTTACACCACAAGGGGCAGTTGCCACTTGGTTATTGGGTCAGTGGGGTGAAGCCCGTTGAAGTCTATGATGGTGTGTGTTTGAATTTCGTGAATTTTAGCTTGGAGGTATACTCGTAATACTCATATGCTCATACATTTCAACTGAATTTATTTAAGTCCTACACTATACGGAAGCTATACTAAAATCCTGGTTAAATTCTACTAAATTTTATTGATTTTTGGTTTAACATACTCAATTTTTATTTAAAAAATTACAGACAAAAACATATTGGTCTAACTTTAGGAATGCGTGAGAACGTAAAATGTATGCGTATGAGGTGATTTGACACAAAAATGTGTATGTCTCACGCCCAATGCCACTCATCATTATGTTAGCTGCAATTACCCAGAGCCGACCAAAGATTAAGAACGTTTTAAATGCCTCATCTCCGCAAACGAACTCTTGAATTCTAATGAAAATCTTCATTGTATACAGCAGCATGTTCTTTGGTTTAATCTCATTTATATAGGAGATTACTTCTTTTAATTCGTTTTGACTTGACAACAATGTTTCTTGAGTGATGTACTTTCAGATTTGTTTTTGGTTGTTGCTTATCTACAAAAATGATTGCCGTTACTAAGAATATAATGCTCGTTTTGATGACCGCTATTTATCAGTGATTAATGTTATTCATAACATGTTTTCATGGGTGATCCTTTATAGACATCTTTGTCCATGAGATACTTGTAGGTCAACGAAGTCCACTGGGACCACTTGTGCTAAACTATTAACATATAGATTTAGTCTGATATGAGACATCTCAGTGGTTTTTTTGGCTGTTTTTATAGCCGTTATCGGGATATATTCCCAGTGCCATAACATCTTTTTTTCCTAATTGAAAGAAAGAAAAAAAGCATTTTAAATAAATGTGACAAGTACTGAGAACGAAACACTTTTAAATGCCTCTGCTGACCTTAGTGTACTGAAAATAGTATCAAAGATACAATGATTATTTAAATGAATGTTTTACTGTATTTTTCCCAATTTTATGAAAAATAGCGCTAAATTCCCAATTATGAAGGTATGGTTATGCTCCGAATTAATAGAAAAAAAACATCTGGCACATCTTTTAGATAAAGATAAACGTTCATTTTGATTTTTGTTAAATGCAGTGTGGGTATATAACTGACTGAATTTTATCGCCTAAGAAAAGCATCCACTAATCGGTGTAATTAAAGCATAATTATTGTACCATTATTAACCAATTAGACATCGTTAGATAAGGAAGATACTCTTGCATACATGTAATATAATTGTTGATTAAGACAATGTGCTTCATTAAATTCACTTCTGTGGTTATAGGCATTAAAAAGTGGGTTTGATAATGTTGTATTGTCAGATGATGCATTGGTAAGTGCTATTTATAGATGTTAAGTAAAATTTTAATTGTGAATTATTATTGGACAGGATTTGTCGTTTATTATGACGTTTACAGTTTCCAATTCATCAACATGTCAGAAGGTTGTTTATTTCCTCTGTGTGTGTGTGTAAATTTAAGTTTTATGGTCATTTCGCATAACTACCATGTGAAGAATCCCTCATGATACAGCACATTTAGAGCGTGGACTGTTTATTTCCTGAGTTGTTTACATTTATAATATTCTTTCATATAAATAAAGTGGAAAGCAACCACGGTTCATTAAATTAAAACAAGTTTGTGTGCGATCTATATTTTTCCTTTATAGTCATTTGTGCTTTTCTTATATAAATTTACATGTCATGGACTCAGTTTTTCATAATCATTGATTTATTTGTCGAAGTGTAAATTTGGAGAGTATTGGACGGGTAGTCCACAGGTCCTGGATTAGAGCCCTGACTGCACACTTTATAAACCTGCGGAATGTGGATCCTTTTTAGCTCGACTGATCAGAGATCAGCAGAGCTTATGCCGTGGTGCGGCGTCCGTCCGTCTGTCTGTCTGTAAACTTTTATTTGTAGCGACTACTCCTCTGAACTACCAGATGGATATTCATGAAACTTTACAGAAATGTTGCCCATAAAGTCTAGTTGATCCTAGCAAAAATTCATGTTGATGTAAAATCCAAGATGGCCGCCAAAGCTAAAAATAGAGTTTTAAAATACAAGTTTGTAGTGACTTCTTCTTGAAAACTATAAGTGATATTGATATGGGACTTTTTCTGAAATGATCAGCATGACATGGTGTTGGTCCTTGTCGAAAATCGTTTTGATTTGACGTTAAACATGGCTGCCAGCGGCCATCTTTGTTTACATAGAGTTATATAATGAAAACTTGTAGCGACTACTCCTCTGAAACTACTGGATGGATATTCATGAAACTTTACAGAAATGTTGCCCATAAACTCTAGTTGATCCTAGCAAAAATTCATGTTGATGTGAAATCCAAAATGGCCGCCAAAGCTAAAAATAGAGTTTTAAAATACAAGTTTGTAGCGACTACTTCTTGAAAACTATAAGTGATATTGATATGGGACTTTTTCTAAAATGATCAGCATGACATGATGTTGATCCTTGTCAAAAATCATTTTGATTCAACGTTAAACATGGCTGCCAGCGGCCATCTTTGTTTACATAGAGTTATATAGTAAAAACTTGTAGCGACTAGTCCTCTGAAACTACTTGACGGATGTTCATGAAACTTCACAGGAATGTTGCTCTTGATGTCTAGTTGATCCTAGAAAAATTTCAGGTCTGCCAGAAATTCAAGATGGCCGTCACAGCTAAAAATAGATTTTTAAAAAATAAGTTTGTAGCGACTACTTCTTGAAAACTATAAGTGATATAGATATGGGACTTTTTCTAAAATGATCAGCATGACATGATGTTGATCCTTGTCGAAAATTATTTTGATTCGACGTTAAATATGGCTGGCAGTAGCCATCTTTGGTTACATAGAGTTATATAGTAAAAACTTGTAGCGACTACTCCTCTGAAACTACTTGACGGATGTTCATGAAACTTCACAGGAATGTTGCTCTTGATGTCTAGTTGATCCTAGAAAAATTTCAGGTCGGTCAGAAATTCAAGATGGCCGCCACAGCTAAAAATAGATTTAAAATAAATAAGTTTGTAGCGACTACTTCTTCAAAACTATAAGAGATATTGATATGGGACTTTTTCTAAAATGATCAGTATGACATGATGTTGGTCCTTGTCGAAAATCGTTTTGATTTGACGTTAAACATGGCTGCCAGCGGCCATCTTTGTTTACATAGAGTTATATAATGAAAACTTGTAGCGACTATTCCTCTGAAACTACTTGACAGATTTTCATGAAACTTCACAGGAATGTTGCTCTTAATGTCTAATTGATCCTAGCAAAGTTTTAGGTCGGCCGGAAATTCAAGATGGCCGCCACGGTTAAAAATAGATTTTCAAAAAACAAGTCTAGCGACTACTTCCTGAAATCAAAATCAATCAGTAGAGCTTCAAGTTCATTGACCTCTTGTTTACTATTAAATATCGTATAAAAATAAGTCTATAGCAGGCCTGGAGGGAACCTGGAGGTTAATCTCATCAAATCTAATTAGACGGGAGATGTAAACGTGTCTGGTCGGTTAGTTCAGTTGGGGAAACCATGGGGATGGTAATCTGAGGGTCCCTAGTTCCAGCCCTGTTCTGGCTGTAGATCTATTAACTCTGTGACACATTCGTTCATTTATTACCAAATCAGTGTTCTTCATTCATGAGTCAGTCGGTCGGTCGGTCGGTCGGTCGGTCAGATACTATATGTAAAGACATTACAACACAAAGAATAAAATTGGTGGACTGTTCAGAAATAAGTATTTAAAATGCTGTTAAATGGTTCAAGCTAACTGATGTCAGATCCTCAACCCTCCGCAAAGGACAACGTTAATGATGTATAGAATTAACGTATAATGTATGTACGTATAGAATACAGGAGGTACAAGCCTTTTAGATAAATTATGTTATATTGTAAATCCTTCAAATTGTTTCAGACTGCAGGAATGGAGCCTACTTGATAGGGTAGCACCCCAGAGCTAGCGATGGATAGAACCCAGCAGCTTGAGGCTGTAGAGAAGCTTGTCAGTTACTCTGGATTGGAGCAGGGTCGGGCTCGAGAGTTTCTGGAAAGTATGAATATTTCAACTCGATGCATTTTTATGGTTGTTTTTATGCATGCAGGATGATAGTGGAGGGGGCATTTAGTGTTATCCTTGTCTGTCTACTTCACACTTTGCATAAAAGTTCTCATTAGAGACTGTTTCTAAGTCACATATAGCCCTACAGTGTTCAGACTTCATACACTGATGCATCTGCATGGGTACTATACATTCCAACCAAAGAGATAGGTCACCATGACTGACCTAGAACTACTTTTTATACGCCCATCTTCAGACAGGACGTATTGAAGACGGGAAGTATTATGGTGTGGCAGTTGTCCGTCTACCATCCATCGGTAAAGATTTTATTTCCGGATAACTCCTCTTACAGTTTTCATTCTATCAAGATTAAACTTGGTGGGTAGAATCATTGTAACATGCAGATATGCACATAGTCAGGAGGTTCTGGTCCAATGACTTTCCTGGAGTTGTTGCCCTTTGTTGATTGAAATTAGAGAAAATTATTCGTTTCCGGACAACTCCTACAGTTGTTATCCAATCAGGATGAAACTTGGTAGGTACTGTCATTGTAACATACGTATATTGTCTTTTGGTTCTGGTCCGATGTCTTTTTGAATACATGCCTGCATAAAAACTGCCCTTAGTATTGCAATAGTATAAACCGTAAACACCACATGTGCTTGCATAAAACTCACCAAAGAGAAGATCATGCTGATCCAATATGTTTTTGTAACCCACTGTAAATATCAGACAACAAACTCACATGTTCATTGTTTTCTTTAAATATAATCTCATTCTCATTTGATATCTCTTTCCATATTTGGAAACTTAACCCCGCCCAACTGACTATTTACCGTTATCGAGTACGGCCATGTTGTGTGTGCATCTTGAGTTGGGCAGGTTAAGTTTCTAAATACAGAACAATATCACTCAAGAGCGCGATATGTAAATACAGAACATGTCTGAAAAATATTGACTGAGTTAAACAAACATACTCGGATCAGCGTGATAGACTTCTCTTTGGTGAGTTTTATGCATTTGTGGTATTTATGGTTCTAATTAAACACCTGTAGCAGTTGTTTATGTAGGCATTGTCTGATGTCTGCAAAAAAAACTTAATTGAAGGGGTTGATCCGGATACCTACCTACTCTATAAAGGGGTCCAGGGCTTTTTTAACCTATTTAAGTATGGCCGAAATTTCCCAATCTTTTTTAGAAAAGTTACAGGCTTTTCATTGTATGTTAAAATCATTGCTTAATTCAATACCTGATTGATATTTTCCCTAAAGCATACCCCCGCTCCACCCCCCTCCCCCCCCCCCCACCCCCACCCACACACACATACACACAACCCCACACCCCTCATTTTGACAATCTTGCGCTTCTTTCTTCTTTTTCCCAAAATCAGCCGGTCCAGGCCTTTCCCCAAAATTCTCAAAAAAGTCCTGGGGTCACGTCGTAGCTCTATGGTACACAATGTTCTGTCTATATTACTACAAAACCTATTTTAACTTACACAATCATGTAGTTTATGAATCATCCTGCATACTCAATGGCTAGTACTGGCTACAGGTTGATCCGAATAACTACCTACTCTATAAAAGGGTCACCTCTATGGTAGGTACACACAATGTTCTGTCTATATTACTACATTACCTATTTTAACATAGGCTGTGAATCATCATGCATACTCAATGGCTAGTACTGCACTACAGGTAAATTGAATGACCAAGGAAACAGAGTCAATGACCTCTACTTCTACATGAATATGTAGGCGTGTCATGGTGTTTCTTTTCTGTGATGTGACAGCTGTTAATGATGTCTAATTGTTGTTTACAGTTCACTTCAGCTATGCTAATCTATAGGGGAAAGGAGGTTAGCATGGTTAGTGGTGGAGATTAGATACTACTGTGATCATGTTATGATTTTGTAGGGCTCTCGTTTCACAATTTTTCCGGCAGCCCCATTCCCAGTGGCAAAAATAATGATTTTACCCCATTCCCAGTGGCAAAAATAATGATTTTATCCAGGTGTCAAGAAAAAATCCATTATCCCCCAGTGCTTTTTTTCCTTCATAAATTGGAGCCGGGTCGCAAAACAGACTACTTTTTTCCCCTCTTTGGCTGAGAAAATTCTCATAAAAAATAAAACAATTTTTTTTTGCTTAACATTATTTCCCCCTCTAACTTTCTCAACATTATTAAGTTTGGAGACATTAATTTTATAGAAGACAGTTTATCTAAAATGTACCTCTTTTTCATATTTGCGCACCCATATCTTCAATTTCTGCCTAATACACTATTCCAACTGTATATCAAAATTGTGCATTTTTTTCCCCTATTGAAGGGCTAGGGCCTCTTCCCCTTTTTCCGAAAAAATGCCCAGTCCCCACCAAAAAATGGCTTGTTTGCATGTGATTATTTGTTTGTTCGAGTCTTTTAATATTGCATATATATAGGACAGTTCTGGCCCCAAGTTAAATGAATAAAAGGTCACGATGTTGCAACTTACAGGGCCCCGTCACCCCTTTCCCAGAAATGCAAACAAGAGCCTTGTGTTTATTATAATAAGGTGTTGTGGTTTTTATGCCCCCGATAAAGGTCATATAGTAATCGCACCGTCTGTCTGTCCGTCATTCCACAGTTCCTGTCCGGACTGTACCTTCAAAACTCCTGCATGGATTTTTAATTATCTTATCACAAGTGATCACCATAACGACGATGTGTCGCGCGCAAAACACAGGTTCGTACCTCAAAGGTCAAGGTCATTCTTGAAGGTCAAAAACAGGTACGCAATTTCGTGTCCGGACCGTAACGTCACAACCCCTGCAGGGATTTTAAATTAACTTGGCACAAGTGATCACCATAACAAGATGATGTGTTGCGCGCAAAACTCAGGTCCGTACCGCAAAGGTCAAGGTCACACTTGAAGTGCATAGATCAAAAACAGGTATGCAATTTCGTGTCCGGACCGTAACGTCACAACCCCTGCAGGGATTTTTAAATAACTTGGCACAAATGATCACCATAACAAGATGATGTGTCATGCGCAAAACCCAGGTCTGTACCCCAAAGGTCAAGGTCACACTTCAAGTTCATACGTCAAAAACAGGTACGCAATTTCGTGTCTGGACCGTAACTTCACAACCCCTGCAGGGATTCTTTAAATAACTTGGCACAAGTGATCACCATAACAAGACGATGTGTCTCGCGCAAAACCCAGGTCCGTACCTCAAAGGTCAAGGTCACACTTGAAGTTCAAAGGTCAAAAACAGGTTCGCAAGTGCTCACCACAACCAAACGACATGTCGCGCACAAAATCCAAGTCCGTGGCTCCAAGGTCAAAGTCATACTTAGAGGTTTTTTATGACAATGATGATAATGATGATAAAGTTGTTGTGATGATGAGGAGGATAATGCAGATGGTGGCATGTTGTCTTGTGATGATGATACAGTTGTTGTGATGAGGAGGATAATACAAACCACAATGATGCATGATGATGAGATGGATGTTTTTTGGGATGATGATGATGATGCTATGCTGTTGTGATAATGATGTTGATGAGGATAATGATAATGATGATGGTATGTTGTTTGATGATGAGGTGGAGAAGGACGGTCATGATGATAAGATGATGATACAATTATGTGATGAGGAAGATATTGATGATGATGAAATGCTGGGATGAAAAGGATAATGATGAGGAGGAGATGTTCTTCGTATGGTGATAATGATGAGAAGGAGGTCATGTGGATGTGGCAGTTGGTTAAACTTGTGGATTCAGCAGACCCAGCATACCATTTAAAACAGTCACTATGGTTTCTCCCTATCTGTTTCTCCCTATAGGCTATCTTAATTGACAGACAACATCATTTGAGTTCTCTAATAAACAACTCGCATCAACAGGAAATATTTCGGAAAATCAACTGCAGAAGTAAATTGGATAAACCAATTTGAGAAACATACCATTTGGAAATAGCATCGGCTCTTAATAACATTAAATCAAATACACAGACAACCTGGCTTTATTATATATATACTGTCTAGTGACAATGAGTTACTCATATTTATTACATGTATGTGGGTAAAGACTGGGATTTCTCAGTGAAAGAATATTCATAATATCTAAATATTAATAACTACAGTAACTCCGACAGTAACTTGATTTGAATTAAACAAAAAGAAAATTATGAATAAATGCCTTTGCACACAAATTCCTCAGCAACATTGTTTATATTGTAGCATGGTTGCTGACATTTCCTTTGTATTTGCAGTTTTAAATCAATGACTGGTGTACTCTAACTACCAGTTATCGGAAGTTAGAGTATGGCAGACAGATGAAATAAACATGCTACAAAACAAACAGAGTATAATGGTCTCATCTCGATGTTTAGATGAACCACCATGATCAGTGTTGTTTTTTTCTATATTTTGGGAACAGATTTGGGAATTACAGTGTGATTTTTCATAAAATTGGGAAACAAAACAATAAAACATTCATTGCATAATTGTATCTTTCATACTGTTTACAGTAAAACAAAAGCCAGGTTTTACGCAAGCGTAAAATAGCTGCCGAGAGGCAAAAGGCTAACATAATAATAGATCAGGTCACCCTCCCTTCCCCGGCACTAACACGACGCCTCAAACAACTGCGCTACAGAGGATAGTGAATGTTTCGTCGCTAATATACATATAATAATAATAATATACATATAATAATAATAATATACATATAATAATAATAATAATATACATATAATAATAATGACTACATGCTACAGTTCAGTAGACTGGTTTACGAAAATGTTATTTCAGCAAGTGAAATGGTAACCTTTCAACATCACAAAATATGTGTTTATACCTTTCAAGTTTTTTAGACTGGTTGGCAAAAGCATCCCCACTGAAAACTATATTGTGAATATTAAAAATAGTGAATCAAAACAAACAATATTTTCTTTATGAATTTTATAAATCCCATGAATACATCATTATATATTTTGATTGTGACTCATACAATTTTAGTTGAGAATTTTTGTCTCAAAATTGGGAAATAAATATATGTTTTGGCATTGGGAATATGACCCGATATCGTTTATAAAAACAGATAAAAAGAAGACGGACGATGAGACCATACTCTGTATTTCTCTATGTATTTCTTAAAACAATTATAAAAGACAAATAACAATTTAACGACCATTACAAACTACACATTTTATGTACAAGTACCAAACAAAAGCATCCCCACTGAAAACTATATTGTGAATATTAAAAATAGTGAATCAAAACAAACAATATTTTCTTTATGACTTTTATAAATGGCATGAATACATCATATATTTTGATTGTGACTCATACAGCTTTAACATTTAACACAATTGTAATACTTTACAATTAGAGTTTTGTATTTCATGTGTGGTTTATTTTGATTACCAACTTATAATTTAATCATTCATGGTAAAATCAATAATTTAATAGTACGGTGTTAATTGGGATAGCTCTTTTAGGCCATGCATTCTCTCGTAGAATACTTACCATATTCTTCACATTGGCCATGCATTCTCTCGTAGAATACTTACCATATTCTTCACATTGGCCATGCATTCTCTCGTAGAATACTTACCATATTCTTCACATTGGCCATGCATTCTCTCGTAGAATACTTACCATATTCTTCACATTGGCCATGCATTCTCTCGTAGAATACTTACCATATTCTTCACATTAAGCATCTACATAAAGAGGCCACTTATTACCAGACCGTGTGTAAAGCATGCAGGGTGCATGTAAAAGGAAAGTGGTACTTTCAGGATGAATATGGTATATCAGATCTATAAAGTAGACGTATGCACCGAAGCATTGTGATGTAGTGGTTATAGCATCTGCCTTGCATTCGGAAGGTCGTGGGTTCGAGTCCCCTGACCGCGTCATACCGAAGACTTTAAAAATGGTAGTAGTCACTTGTAACCTTTGCCTGACGAGAAAATAATGGGTATTGCTACAACTGATTGACCAGTGTCAGAATAATGTGACTGTAGGTATCATGTCTACTACGGCATGGTATTCCAGTGTGGCAGCACTATAAAGAATTGAGTTCACTACTTCAAGTAGACATATCATCACATCACACACAAACACACAGATAAAAGTCCAGACTGAATTGTACCTATGACCGTCGGGTAGAACACCTGTCGGTTGCTTGGTGGACGGACTATAATCCTTAGAAATACACACACACACATACACACACACACACAGACAGACGTATAGGGCATTGTCAGTTTATTGATTTATTGTGATAACAAGTTTGTTGAAAATAATTGTTGAGCATGCCTTTTCAAAACTGCTTTTCTACATAATCTGCAAAAAGGCAGTTGTTACTGGAATTCTAGTGAGAATTAAATATGAAAAGGACATATGTGTCGCGACCATTTTCAGGATTTGTGTCATCTGATTCTGTTTGATATTATAAAAATGTTTTCATCAAAGTGTGATTTGAAGGCTTCTGTATTTTACAAACACTCCCTTCTAGTTATTGTTTGTCGGGCCTGAGATGGTCCCTAAAGAAGCAGAGATAATACTTGAGATTTGACAGGTATGAGAGGAAAAAATGAAGTTTAAAGAAAAAACAATGTATCAGTTCAGTGCTCAAACTCTCTAGGGCATCATGTTTTATCATTGTTTTGTGAATCTGATACATGTTGAAGATTGCAGATAGTAAGTGCACAGCCAAGTTACCACATTAGTGAGAGTCTGAACTGAACTGTAACGTTTGCGCCCTCCAGTACTGTTGATCATTGTTACATGCATACCACACAGCTTTACTTATTGTTTACAAGTTTCTTGCTTGTTTGTCCCAATAACCACTGTGATCTTATTTTATGATTGTCGACAGTGTTTTATCTGGGAGGTAATTTCAATTGTTTACGGATTTTTAAACTAAATTGTGTGAGTTCCATTTACAACCATTTAATAACTACATTGGTATGCAATCAGTTCTGTAATATTTGAGTCATACTATTTTACACACTCTGAAACAGTCATACCATATTACATAGTATTCTGAAACAGTCATACATAGAGAGTATTATGTCAGTGCCTTTTACTATCAAGTTTATTAGGCGAGGCTTAGAAAATGAAGAATGGCGAGGCTCTGCCGAGCCATTCTTCGTTTTCGTGCCGAGCCTAATAAACTTGATAGTAAAAGGCACTGACATAATATTCTATTTATCATGTAGATTATCCATATTTTCTGTATGAATTACTATTATTACATATTTCTCAGAATGGTACACTTATCGCGGACGTCGCCATGTTGTTGTTTTTTGTTTGTTTTATGACGTCAGGCAAAGTTACGTGCATGACGTCAGATAACGTTACAACAATAAATGCCGAGGGATTCCGCATTGATTTGCTTTATTGGCTAGTGCCTAATTAAAGCAAAATTTAATAGGTCACCCCTTTATTAATATTAGGCAGAAAAGTGCATATCTGCATGATAAATAGTATTCTGAAACAGTCATACATAGTCGGGCAATCTCGTCATTCTTTTGGGTAATGTCTCATGTAATCAGCTACTATGTTCAAAATCTTGACATTTTGTTAGCTGGAATTTAATGGGATAGAAAATAGTGCACTGTTGCTATATAAACCATATGATTGTTAAGTGTAATTTGTGTAATTCATGTTTGTTGTTACAGTAATTGTTCATACAAGATGCTAAGCATCAGTTCAACGGTTGCAATGTAGCACATAATATTCTGAAATAGTAATCGATAACAACTTTTGCTATGGTGATTTTCAGAAATAGTCTGTAAGACTATAAAAAATATGAAAATCCAATCTCATCGTTTTCATATATTTTGTGCAGATATCTGGAGAAATTGTATATACCATCTATCTTTACCTAGCAAGTCTATACTGCAAAATTACACTCCAATAGTCAGTGAATAAACACAAATCTGTTCTAAAAATTGAAGCAGTAGGTGGTTCCCGAGTTAATTACCAATAAATTAGGCAGGAAGATCCAGGATTTTACTGTAATAAGGTGCTGTCCATAGAACGGCATTTGGGAGAGAACGTAGTTTTGGTAAACACTTTATTCACAGACAGAGCTGTTTACTGAAATAGTACAAGAAATAGTACAAAATTCTTGTAAGTGAGGAAGTGTCGATTCTTACGGATGGCGGAAGGTGTACAGTACTGGTTCTACCCATGAAAAGTGGGTGGTCTGCCTCCACCACAAAAAATCGACCGTCATATATAATCTTACATGTGTTGAAAATGTTGTAAAACACCATTCAAACAAAGTATAAAATTCCTAACAGTCCACTTACAGTTTTAAGCAGCAATATTCCAGTCAGTAATTATCATATCGGGCCATTTGGTCAAATTAGTAACGAAGTTGGTTGGTTGGTTGGTTGAATGGTGTTTTACGTCATTTTCAGCACATGTTAGGCTATATATATATATGATGGTTGATTTTTAGCTCTACTGATCAAAGATCAGCAGAGCTAATGCCGTGGTGCAGCGTCCGTCGTCCGTCCGTTAACTTTTTTTTTTTGTGGCGACTACTCCTCTGAAACTACTTGACGGATTTTCATGAAACTTCACAAGAATGTTGCTCTTGATGTCTAGTTGATCCTTGCAAAAAATCAGGTCAGCCGGAAATTCAAGATAGCTCCCACTGCTAAAAATAGATTTTAAAAATGCGATTTTGTGTCGACTACTTCTCAAAAACCATAAGTGATATTGATTTCAAACCTTTACCAAGTTGACTGGCACAACATGTAGTTGAGCCTAACCAAAGTTCATTTTGATTGGATGTCAAACATGGCCGCCAGCGGCCATCTTTGTTTACATAGAGTAACATAGGAAAAAATTGTGGCGACTACTCCTCTGAAACTACTTGACGGATTTTCATGAAACTTCACAGGAATGTTGCTCTTGATGTCTAGTTGATCCTAGCCAAAATCCAGGTCAGCCAGA
This sequence comes from Cyrtodaria siliqua, assembly GCA_037043455.1. NCBI lineage: Eukaryota > Metazoa > Mollusca > Bivalvia > Adapedonta > Hiatellidae > Cyrtodaria > Cyrtodaria siliqua. Next base: position 32,839 of record JAWPHD010012890.1, read on the forward strand.
AATTCAAGATGGCTAACACAGCTAAAAATGTGATTTTGTGGCGACTACTTCCCAAAAACCATAAGTGATATTGATTTGGAACTTTTACCAAAATGACTGTCACGACAAGTAGTTGGTCCTACCCAAACTTCATTTTGATTGGATGTCAAAAATGGCCGCCAGCCGCCATCTTTGTTTACATAGAGTTATATAGGAAAAACTTGTGGCGAATACTCCTCTGAAACTACTGGACGAATTTTCATGAAACTTCACAGGAATGTTGCTCTTGATATCTAGTTGATCCTAGCAAAATTTCAGGTCGGCTGGAAATTCAATATGGCCACCACGGCTAAAAATAGATTTTTAAAAAACAAATGTGTAGCGACTACTTCTTGAAGTGATATTTGATATGGGACTTTTTCTAAAATGATCAGCATGACCTGGTGTTGGTCCCTGTTGAAAATTATTTTGATTCAACATTAAACATGGCTGCCACGGCCATCTTTGTTTACATAGAGTTATATAGTAAAACTTGTAGCGACTACTCCTCTGAAACTACTTGACATATTGTCATGGAAATTCACAGGAATATTGATCTAGCTATCAAAAACGTATCTGTAGAGCTTCAAGGTCATTGACCTCTTGTTAGTGGTGAAAGCAGACCATCCACTTTTTTCTGGGTAGAACCAGTACTGGTTACCTCCCACATCCGTAATAATCAGCACTTTCTCACTTACAAGTCAAGCTCCCAGTGGGATTCGAAGCTGTAGCGGTAAAAGCAAGAAGGTTTCAAACTCAACATCTTTGCCGCGAAGGCACTCTAGTAAAGAAGGAAAATAAAAATTATTCCCCATTAATTACTTCGCCCAGTGCAATTATTAAACATAAGCATGTAATCATGGTAAATTCAGTGCTTTCATGTAAGTAAACGTTAGATAGAACAGGCAGCTAAGTGACATTGTAAAACTTTCTATATTGATTTTGGCTGCCAATGCCTTTTGGTCGGAATAAAATGTGATCTAGGGTGCTCCATGTTAAGATGACATTATCAATATGGATTCCTTCTAGATACAGTCGAGAAATAATTTTAGGAATTGATCGAGATGTCGCGAATGATTCTTACCCATTAGCCCGCTAAGCACGACTATAATAGCCTTTGCGTCCATTGAAAACAATGTCTGCTGGTCAGTCAATTCTCCAAAACACCCCTTTGTAACATAAATGGCAGGGATGGAAACTAACAGTTGCCCGTTCGCCCGGGACGACTAAATTTCAAGCTGGGCGAGTAGATTTCATAAGTCGGTAGTCCGCCCGGGCGACTAGCTTTTTCGACAAGCTAAAGTCGATTTCCTCGGCATTATTCGTCAATGCGGATGAATAACATGATTTCAGTAGAAAACAGCAACAAAGAAAATATTTCTTACATAGTTTATTAAGCGATTAAATGCAGTAAATAGTCGCAACTCTGTTTATTCGACGATGAAATGCAATTTAAGTCAACCGGATATTGGGAAATTGACGCATTTCCGTTTTAGGACATTCTAAAATGCGGCTCCCGTTTTAATTTCACGGAGCGCGAACGTTACGGTATTTGATGTTATACAAATAACAAATCTTGAAGGGCACTAGTCAGCTTTTAGGGCCTTCAGGAAGGGGAATTGCAAAAAGTATGCTGTTTTCCTGTATTGTAGTTTAACATTTTTCTAATATATATATATATAATTTGTTTTTAAGAGGGGAATTTTTCACAGGAAAAGGGTGAAATATATACCATGCCAGAGTAACTGTAATGGCCATGATCAGACTGTAGTGAACTATAGAATATAAATATGCCTACCTACCGACCCTAGAGCATGCAATAGGAAACACACTTTTTTTTTGTTTGGCCTATATAAAGTAAATTTGTGTTAAAATCATGTTTGTTAATGTGTTTGTGAGTGTGTCGAAAAGAAAAATACAGAAAATCTGGGCTCATAAATTTTCAGCTGGGCAACCAAAATCCAGAAGATGGTTGCCCGTTTGGGCAACCAAGCTTTAAAAGTAAGTTTCCATCCCTGAATGGAATGGTCTAAATTTAAAGAAAGGACAGTCCATTATACATTCATAGCGGGCTAAGGGTTAAAGTAGGTCTTAATAAGAGTACATCAGGCTTATAGCATATAGGAATGTGCACACTGAGTGAAGTGATACAACATAACAACCTGAAATAGTAAAACATTTTTTTAAATGTCAGTTTTAAAGTTAAACTGATAATGTAGCCCCCATTAATGCTTAATTGTTGTAAATGGAGGGTTGGCTTGGAATGCTAATTCCTGTTGGTTCCATAATTATGACCTTGTGTTGGTATGCAACAACACCCAGTTCTGTTCGAAACATCATGTACAAGTGAGAAAATCTTGGCGGGAGGTATACAGTACTGGTTCTACCCAGGAAAAATGGGGTGGTTTGCCTCTACCACAAAAAAATCGACCATGCTAATAATGACATAAATCAACATTCAAACAAACATACTTTGCAATTTGATTTGTTATAGATGTACTACAAATCAAAGCTTCACCAAACTGTATTTATAATAGAATTTTGTGAAGCCTTGAAATACTTATGGTCCATAAAAGATAACGATTTCTACAGTAAGCATAAATATTCTGGGGGAAAAGCTAAATACAGGTACAGTAAGTTAAAAAATCATTAGAATTCGGGCCCCAACAAAAAAAACACAAATATTTTCCCACTTAGCATAATTAAATATTGGATAGTGCAACTGCCTGCCATATAGTATAGAGCATATATACGTATAGAGCATCGATTGATTGATCTGCACACAGAGACAACAGCTGTCACCCATATTACTCATATATATATATATATATATATATATATACACATAAATACCATCAATACGGTATACATGTAGTTCATCATTCACGGATCTTGTGCATATAAGACGTTATTTGCTTAGAATTGAATATATTCCACATGAGATATTGTGAGATATAAGGTATATAAGGACTGAGGTGAGATATTGGGTGCTTAACAGAGCGAGGTGAGATGGGGTGTGCTTATGGTCTTGAGGTGAGATAGTGTGTACATATGGTCTGAGTTGATATATTGTGTATTTATGGTCTGAGGTGAGACATTGTGTACTTGCGGACTGGGGTGAGGTTATGATTGGGTACTTGTGGGCTGAGGTGAGATATTCTGTACTGTGGTGAGATATTGGGTACTTATGGACTGAGGTGAGATAGTGTGGTCATATCATATGGTCTGAGGTGATATATTGTGTATTTATGAGGTGAGATATTGGGTACTTAAGGTCTGAGATGAGATATTGTGTACTTACGGACTGAGGTGAGATATTGTGTTCTTATGGACCGAGGTGAGATATTGTGTACTTATGGACCGAGGTGAGATATTGTGTACTTACGGACTGAGGTGAGATAGTGTGTTCTTATGGACCGAGGTGAGATATTGTGTACTTACGGACCGAGGTGAGATATTGTGTACTTACGGACTGAGGTGAGATAGTGTATTCTTATGGACCGAGGTGAGATATTGTGTACTTACGGACCGAGGTGAGATATTGTGTACTTACGGACTGAGGTGAGATAGTGTGTTCTTATGGTCTGAGGTGAGATAGTGTGTACATATGGTCTGAGTTGATATATTGTGTATTTATGGTCTGAGGTGAGATATTGTGTACTTACGGACTGAGGTAAGGTTATGATTGGGTACTTGTGGTTTGAGGTGAGATATTCTGTACTGTGGTGAGATATTGGGTACTTATGGACTGAGGTGAGATAGTGTGGTCATATTATATGGTCTGAGGTGATATATTGTGTATTTATGAGGTGAGGTATTTGGTACTTCAGGTCTGAGATGAGATATTGTGTACTTACGGACTGAGGTGAGATAGTGTGTTCTTGTGGACCGAGATGAGATATTGTGTACTTACGGACCGAGGTGAGACATTGTGTACTTACGGACTGAGGTGAGATAGTGTGTTCTTATGGACCGAGGTGAGATATTGTGTACTTACGGACTGAGGTGAGATATTGTGCACTTACGGACTGAGGTGAGATAGTGTGTTCTTATGGTCTGAGGTGAGATAGTGTGAACATATGGTCTGAGTTGATATATTGTGTATTTATGGTCTGAGGTGAGACATTGTGTACTTACTGACTGAGGTGAGGTTATGATTGGGTACTTGTGGTCTGAGGTGAGATATTCTGTACTGTGGTGAGATATTGGGTACTTATGGACTGATGTGAGATAGTGTGGTCATATCATATGGTCTGAGGTGATATATTGTGTATTTATGAGGTGAGATATTTGGTACTTAAGGTCTGAGATGAGATATTGGTACTTACGGACTGAGGTGAGATAGTGGGTTCTTATGGACCGAGGTGAGATATTGTGTACTTACGGACCGAGGTGAGACATTGTGTACTTACGGACTGAGGTGAGATAGTGTGTACTTATGGACCGAGGTGAGATATTGTGTACTTACGGACCGAGGTGAGATATTGTGTACTTACGGACCGACGTGAGATATTGTGTACTTACGGACTGATGTACTGTAAGTTCTCATGCTGATTATAATTTGTAAGTAAATTTTATGTATAATTAGGTCATATCAATATAAGAAAGAGATATTGTTGATTCCAATAAAGCATGATAAACCAGTCAGGCTGTTTGCTTTAATCTAAACAAGTCTTATGCAGTACATTTACATCATTATATCTTGCTTTTCTCTGTCATTTAGAGAGCAACTGGAATGCTGATGTTGCCTACCGACTATTCAAAAACAACCAAATGGAGCAGTCCGGTTTCAGGAAAAACACCAACACCAACCGCTTTTCTGAACCAATAGGCGGGACCCGTCCAGCAGTGCATCAAGTGGGTGTGCACGTAAGAGCGAATGTTACCCCACATGGGTTAGGGTCTGTGATGACGGGGACAGGACCTGCAGTTGGAGGAAATGTCCACCCAGCCTTTTTGACTCCCCAACAGTTACCCAAATTTCCCGTGGAGACCCCAAAGGAGAGGGTTATTCCTATACAGGTACGTCTAGAGTTTATTTATTCAATAAACATGTAAGAAAAAGGTTGACTGTTTGGTCTGGAATGACCTTTCACTGATCCAGATAAGCAAATTTAAGGGCTATTTCAGCATAAACATTTGGGAAATAAGCATTGAAAAATATAACCAGTGAACTTGGCATATTTGCAGAAAAGCAACGCGATTGATATAGCAAGTAAAATACACTTCAACAAGAAAGCATATCTGGAGCAGGGCACACACAAATTAGAAATTGATCTTTAACCATTTATCAATTTGTCCATTCAAACATTACGCAGGACGAGTAACTCAGAAACAAATTTACCTGCCCTGTGGAGCACATGCAGATGGTCCTTTGTTTTGAATATGGACTATGGTATGATTGTTTACGTCATTTTCAACACGTAAGGTTATATATGACGGTCAATTTTTTGTGGTGGAGGCAGACCACCCACTTTTCCTGGGTAGAACCAGTACTGTACACCTCCCGCCGAACCAGTACTGTACACCTCCCGCCATCCGTAAGAATCGACACTTCCTCACAAGTCGAGCTCCCAGTGAGAGGTGAAGGTTTACAACGCAACGTCGTTAACCATTCGGCCGCCGAGATGATTCCTTTGTTCTAAATCTGGTCAGTAGTATTTCTGGTGGGACATCAACATTCCCATCTCTATTCCACAGCAGACCCACACCAATCATCATCTGCTTTTTAATCTGTAACCCCTTTTGCACGTCCCTGGTAATCGCTAATTTGCATTTAGAAGACTGAGATTAACCCATATCTTGCATCAATAGATAGTTGACACAGGAATGTCCATAAGCAGACTGAGCTTAGTGACTGTACTGCCATTTAAATGTGCAAATTCTGTAACACCGAATTTAAGCTAGTTTGTGTTTATCCCCCAATGCCGCAACAGCAAAAAGAAAAGGTAAGAAATGGGATGCTCTGCCTGTCCGTTCCAACAATGGTTTCCAGACGTGGTTGTAATGTTGAACATGTAATTTTCTCGGAGCTGCAGATAGTCTTTGCATCTTCGTAGTTTTATGCATGATTGGTAACTTTACATATTTAACTACTGGTACAAATAAAAATGAAATTTTGCCATTACAAAATTGTATACTGATTGTAAATATTTTCGTATTTTCCGTTGGTGCATTACTGTCCATTGCAAGTTGAACGTTTATGAACGTCCTGTTATTGTTACATACTAAGTTTATTCTGTTTTAACTTTTCATTATGCTCAGTTTCTAAGACATTACTCAAATTTTATACATATAGAATTGAAAGATATATTTAGTACTAAACACCTGTTAGGTCACCATGATTGAATATAACCTTACTGGAATAAACTTGTTTCTGATTTACGCCATACAGACGAGCATCTGCATCTGCCTGTGGTGCTCTTTATTATGTAACATTGTAACCAGAATATGAATTAACAAGGTTTTCTCCAGATACGTTGATCTGAATGTATTAGTTTATCCTGACCTTATTTTGTAGATTGAAACAAAGCCGTCCACAAATAAATTAGTGAAACAGGGAGCAGTAAAGGGCTACGAGTCAATGCCGCCACCTACCTCAACAAAACCAATACAGCCTGTCAGAGTAGAGACTGTTTACCAGTCTCAAAACATGAGAGGAGACAAGATCCCAAAGTCCCAGTCATATCCAGTACCAACAAAGGGAGATATCTTCCCTAAGCAACCATTCAAGGATGATAGCATGACCAAGGGAGGTCATCCTCCACCTAAACCTATTGATCAACAGCAGCAGAAGCAGCAGCAGCAAGAGCAGCAACAACAACCACAAACCAATGCAGATTCCTCCAGTTCTAGTAAGTTTATGGTTTTCACATGATTATATTATCAAGTTATTCCTTAAATTTGTTATCTTCCTCTAAAGTTGCTGTCCCAAATAAACCGGGTTCAATCCTCCGTGGTGCCACTGTGTTCCGTCGGCGTGTTCTTGGGCAAGACACTTTTCCTTAGCCTCGTCCGTCGGATGAGGACGTAAACCGGGCGGTCCCGTGTATCGGTCTATCCTCCGAGCACGTTAAAGAACCATAGGAATCTATTCGATAATAAGAGTAGGGCAGGTTCCCGGATTCCTATGTATCCTTCCCCTCTCTCTGGGGCGGCTCTAAATAACCTATACTGTGTTGATGAGCCGTTAAACAACATTCAATTCAATGTGATAACGGGACGTAAAACCCCATTTCATTTGATAATGTTTGAAATAAATCTAAATCAAATATTTTTTACGCATTTATAGAGTTTTGCATCTTTGCATGTGATGTCAGCAATTTGTGCCAAAATAATACCGGCTTGTTAAAACTGATTTACCACTGTGGGTTCGAATCCCACTGGGAACTGAGAAAGTGTTGATTCTTACGGATGGCGGGAGGTATACAGTACTGGTTCTACCCAGGAAAAATTGGGTGGTCTGCCGCTACCACAAAAAAGATTGACCATCCTATGTTAAAACAATTCAAACAAACAATCGAACAATAAAGCTTATAAAAATTTATTTATTTTACAAATAATGTAAGCCTTATTTTTATCTCAGATGCCCAAATGAGTTCTTATAAAACCTTTTTGTCTGTCGCCTGTCCCATATTTGAACAGGAAGATTAAGTTTGTTGAAGCTTTTACAAATCACTCTTGATATAACATAGGACAGTCCAGTGATTCACTGTGCCATATAGGACAGTCCCGTGATTCACTGTGCCATATAGGACAGTCCCGTGATTCACTGCGCCATATAGGACAGTCCCGTGATTCACTGTGCCATATAGGACAGTCCCGTGATTCACTGCACCATATAGGACAGTCCCGTGATTCACTGCGCCATATAGGACAGTCCCGTGATTCACTGTGCCATATAGGACAGTCCCGTGATTCACTGTGCCATATAGGACAGTCCCGTGATTCACTGCGCCATATAGGACAGTCCCGTGATTCACTGCGCCATATAGGACAGTCCCGTGATTCACTGCGCCATATAGGACAGTCCCGTGATTCACTGTGCCATATAGGACAGTCCCGTGATTCACTGTGCCATATAGGACAGTCCCGTGATTCACTGCGCCATATAGGACAGTCCCGTGATTCACTGCGCCATATAGGACAGTCCCGTGATTCACTGTGCCATATAGGACAGTCCCGTGATTCACTGTGCCATATAGGACAGTCCCGTGATTCACTGTGCCATATAGGACAGTCCCGTGATTCACTGTGCCATATAGGACAGTCCCGTGATTCACTCTGCCATATAGGACAGTCCCGTGATTCACTGTGCCATATAGGACAGTCCCGTGATTCACTGTGCCATATAGGACAGTCCCGTGATTCACTGTGCCATATAGGACAGTCCCGTGATTCACTGCGCCATATAGGACAGTCCCGTGATTCACTGCGCCATATAGGACAGTCCCGTGATTCACTGCGCCATATAGGACAGTCCCGTGATTCACTGTGCCATATAGGACAGTCCCGTGATTCACTGTGCCATATAGAACAGTCCCGTGATTCACTGCGCCATATAGGACAGTCCCGTGATTCACTGCGCCATATAGGACAGTCCCGTGATTCACTGCGCCATATAGGACAGTCCCGTGATTCACTGTGCCATATAGGACAGTCCCGTGATTCACTGTGCCATATAGGACAGTCCCGTGATTCACTGTGCCATATAGGACAGTCCCGTGATTCACTGTGCCATATAGAACAGTCCCGTGATTCACTGCGCCATATAGGACAGTCCCGTGATTCACTGTGCCATATAGGACAGTCCCGTGATTCACTGCGCCATATAGGACAGTCCCGTGATTCACTGCGCCATATATGACAGTCCCGTGATTCACTGTGCCATATAGGACAGTCCCGTGATTCACTGTGCCATATAAGACAGTCCCGTGATTCACTGCGCCATATAGGACAGTCCCGTGATTCACTGCGCCATATAGGACAGTCCCGTGATTCACTGCGCCATATAGGACAGTCCCGTGATTCACTGCGCCATATAGGACAGTCCCGTGATTCACTCATATAGGACCGTCCCGTGATTCACTGCGCCATATAGGACAGTCCCGTGATTCACTGTGCCATATAGGACAGTCCCGTGATTCACTGTGCCATATAGGACAGTCCCGTGATTCACTGTGCCATATAGGACAGTCCCGTGATTCACTGCGCCATATAGGACAGTCCCGTGATTCACTGCGCCATATAGGACAGTCCCGTGATTCACTGTGCCATATAGGACAGTCCCGTGATTCACTGCGCCATATAGGACAGTCCCGTGATTCACTGCGCCATATATGACAGTCCCGTGATTCACTGTGCCATATAGGACAGTCCCGTGATTCACTGTGCCATATAAGACAGTCCCGTGATTCACTGCGCCATATAGGACAGTCCCGTGATTCACTGCGCCATATAGGACAGTCCCGTGATTCACTGCGCCATATAGGACAGTCCCGTGATTCACTGCGCCATATAGGACAGTCCCGTGATTCACTCATATAGGACAGTCCCGTGATTCACTGCGCCATATAGGACAGTCCCGTGATTCACTGTGCCATATAGGACAGTCCCGTGATTCACTGTGCCATATAGGACAGTCCCGTGATTCACTGCGCCATATAGGACAGTCCCGTGATTCACTGCGCCATATAGGACAGTCCCGTGATTCACTGCGCCATATAGGACAGTCCCGTGATTCACTGCGCCATATAGGACAGTCCCGTGATTCACTGTGCCATATAGGACAGTCCCGTGATTCACTGCGCCATATAGGACAGTCCCGTGATTCACTGCGCCATATAGGACAGTCCCGTGATTCACTGCGCCATATAGGACAGTCCCGTGATTCACTGTGCCATATAGGACAGTCCCGTGATTCACTGTGCCATATAGGACAGTTCCGTGATTCACTGCGCCATATAGGACAGTCCCGTGATTCACTGTGCCATATAGGACAGTCCCGTGATTCACTGCGCCATATAGGACAGTCCCGTGATTCACTGTGCCATATAGGACAGTCCCGTGATTCACTGTGCCATATAGGACAGTCCCGTGATTCACTGTGCCATATAGGACAGTCCCGTGATTCACTGCGCCATATAGGACAGTCCCGTGATTCACTGCGCCATATAGGACAGTCCCGTGATTCACTGCGCCATATAGGACAGTCCCGTGATTCACTGCGCCATATAGGACAGTCCCGTGATTCACTGCGCCATATAGGACAGTCCCGTGATTCACTGCGCCATATAGGACAGTCCCGTGATTCACTGCGCCATATAGGACAGTCCCGTGATTCACTGCGCCATATAGGACAGTGAGATTGTTATTTTCCAGTGATTCACTCTAGATGGCACATAGCACAGTTTCAATAGCCCTGGCCCCTTTCTCAACAACGCGAAGACATAGGTGTCTCCAGGTGGAAGTGAACACACCGAGACCTATACCCACCATTCTAATTCAATGTACTTTATATATAGATTATTTAACTGCTTGGATCGATTATATGGAAATCCTTCACGAACGAATGGATGCGAGCGAGTAAAAAACAACAACACACCTACCATCGAGTGAAGGATTTCATATAATCAAACCACGCAATTAGATAAATCTATTTATAACATTTAAAATAATTTTATGTATGTGTTAACCGAAATGTTACGTGGAGGGCTGTGTTCTGGTGGTAGAGCCTTGGCCCCATGTTCGAAAAGTCATGGGTTCGATCCCCGCCATTGCCATATGCGTTGTGTCCCTGAGCAAGACACTTTATCTGCATTTCCTTAGTACTGGTTCTACCCAGGAAGACATTGAGAGTGTTTCAAGTAAGTTCATAGAGCTTTCGTTACAATCGATGTAAAATAAATAAGTTTAAACTAACCGAAATGTTTCGCTTTGTTGAACATTATCAGTCAAAGACGTCAACTTCAGCAACGCTTTGTTGATGTCATTACTCAAAGTCATAGTTATTTATTTTTGTATTCGGAGTTAGCATATTCATAATCACAGCTAATTACCATGCTTGGATGCTTCCTTGCTGTATTTATTATTCTTAACGTAATTTCAGCTCCAAAGGTCCTCAAGCGTGGGATATCCAAGATTTCCCAGAATGCAATGCTGGTGGACGAAGAGCGGCTTAGCGTGTTACAAGATATTGCCGAGGACTGCCATGACAACATGTACATACAGACGTTTATCCTTCCAGACGTAACGGGGTACGCAGAAGATTTCCGAGCTTTCCTTGAAAAGGATTTGATCGAGACGTCAACTCTGGTATCTCTAGAACAAGCCGGTGAGTATAAAACAAACTTAGCACAATTCCTGCAGTGTATGATTGCATTGCTCAGGGTCTTCCACAGGGCATTTAAGAGCATATTCCCCCTATCCCTTAATTCTAGAATCTTAATTTCTCCCTACTCTTTAATTGACCCCTATCCTTTGATCTAACAGCCCTATCCCTTAAAAATGCCCAAAGATCAGCAAAATTCATTATTCCTTAAAATTATTGGTCACTTGAAGGGTATCCCTCCCACACCCACTCCATGATATTCAAATTTAATTTCCCATATCCCTTAAATTATTTCTGTGGAAGACCCTGTTGCTATGAACATTTTATGAAAAGCCACACTTTCAAAGCACCAAATGAAGGATAGAAAAACTAATGATTGGTTATCGGAATAAAGCTCATCCGCAGGTTAAGTCAACCGGAAATATGTTAAGATGTGAACCAATCCGTCACAATTGCTCATGCATGCCTGTTCAGCCACATGTAGTGTGTCAAGCTTTTAGATAATGAACATGTGTAGTAAACCAAAACCACCGACATCGGGCAAAATAGATTGGATTGTTCCCCAATATGTCAATCTTGAGAATCCTGTGTCCTTCTGCTAAATGCTACATTATGCAAAACTGATCATAATGTAATTGTTTTTAGTTCATTATGATAAATTATATAGTAAAGTGATTGTTATAAAAGAAATTGAATACAAATGTAATAGATTATAAAATAAGCAAAACAATGTATATTTTCCATTTATCACGTAAATTACCAACATGTACAAAAAAACATATTAAACATTATTACTGATACAAAGGCTGTATATAGAAGTCAGTTAGGGTTGCCAGAAAATGTGTGCAAAGGTCAATAAGGGGTATATCCACGTCCCTTCTCATGGCACTCGATTAGTCGTCGTGGAGTATACCAAGCACCTGTGTGATCCTGGTCCATTCTTCAAGCAGATCATACTGCAGGTCTTGGAGCGTGAAATCTTTAAGCATTTGTACAAGTTTGACAATATTCAAAATTGTATGTTTCAGGTCGGCTGAATTGGTGGGCGGAGATCGGGATGTGTCAGCGACTGTTACCAATGGCAACATCTGGAGATGGAAACTGTCTTCTGCATGCTGCATCATTAGGTAAGCCATGTGGTGACCGTGAGATGTACCAAATTTTATTCCATCTTTTCAGATCAGCACCTTCCTTGAAAGCTACCTGTTGAACTTTTTGTATCAATGGACCTTAAATGCAAATTTTGAAGACCGAATTAAAAATAAAAAAAATAAAAATAGATTATTGGTTTACAGGGTTTTACCAAATATAGTAATGTTAGAAGAGATGAACACATTGTCAGAGGTATATAATTTTATGTTGTTATTTTTTCAAATAAAACTCTCTAACATTTATTTTACATATCAAATACAGCATATTGTGGTAGACATGGTAAATAAGTAAAAGTGTTCTGAAAAGGCAGCTAGTTGCAGTGCTGACAAAAAATTTGTTATAGCGTTTTGTTTATCTTGAAAAGAAGTTTTGTCGAGTCTTTTGCATTGAACTTGACCAAGGGTTCACTTTTGCATCTGTCCGGATTTCTTTTTTAAACATCTGGTTTATTTTGAGCAGGATAAGAACCAAACTTTATCACTGTTAACTTGGTGTACACACTTTCGCATCCCTGTGACTAACTGTCTCCAATATAAAGGTTGCCCGTGACCTTTTATACAAAGCTGGTACAAAATTTGTTATATAAATGAAACTTGGTTGAGTATGTTCTCCCATCCACCTGACATGGTCTGCCTACCTCTATATCGGTGTGACCTACATTCTTTGAACAGTACCTGGACCAAACTTGATCACTGTTTGCCTTTGGTAATCTTTGTTTTTTAGTACACATATATATAGTTTCTAACTATTTGGAATATTTGTTTTTTTGCATTCATAAAAAATCCAAATAATGATGTTTAAGACATCTACTCTTATAATATAGCAGTTTATTATAATTATATACATAGTACCTTCATTTTCTTTCAGTGGAATACAAAATCCTTTATCCCCTCTCAGGGTTCTCAATAAGAACCGGCCGCCGGCCGAAATGACCGCTTCAAATGGCATTTGGGCCGGTTCAAAATCGTTCAAAAAAAAAAAATCAAAAAAAAATTAGGACAGTGACATGGATAGTATGTGTTATTGAACTTTGTAGAGATAATGGAAAGTATTTGTTGTTGAATTTTGTAGTTATGTGGATATGTGGTGTACAGAATACAATTTTCAAATGGATATGTGTTGTTGAAGTTTGGTAAATAAATATAATTGTCAACATACTGCACTAGCTCTAAATACAGATACAACTACTGCACTGCAGTACTTGTATCTGCATACAGAGGAATATTGCTTATAAAATTGCACCTTAAAGTGTGATTTAAAAGGCATTCAAAATGCAGGAAATGACGCGCTCAATTTCAAAATTTTCCGGGGGAGGACCCCCGCACCCCCCACGCCTAGGCCTGTAACTTTTGCAAAAAGGCCTATTCAACCAAAAGTTATTGAGAACCCTGCCCTCTAGAGGTTTTCTGAATCTGTGTCGGTATGCTACTAAAAATAGATTCCGTATCACTATCCTACTTAAAATAGAACAGGGAAATTCTTAATAATGCTCGCATTTACACCAATTTGCACGAGAATGTCAAGATGACGTTACGTCAAACAAACAAAACAAGTATGTCACACCAATGAACTTAACTTGTAAGATGTAGCTACACCCCAAATATATTAAGATGCACCCATTTCCCTTCTACGCTTTATCAAAAAATAAGCCTTGAAACATTTAGAAACCTTCATTATTACATATGCAACAGAAATGTAAATATTTTTAACTTTTAATCTTATGTATGAGGTATATAATAAAAAGATCATTACTAGAGTAGCGCGTTCTGGAAGGGTGTATCACCTCTCGTAGGTAAATGACAGATCAAGGATCACACTCGAGGCTCCGTCTCTCATGAGATCCTTGATCTATCATTTACCTACTCGAGGCGATACAAACTTTCAGAACATGTTTCTCTAGTAATAATCTTATTGTATTGCAGTCAGGGCTTTTTTAACCTATTTAACAGGGGCCGAAATTCGGCCTCTTCCCAATTGCAAAAACCTCTATTTTTTCCCAATTTTGGGGTAAAAAATTCCCAATTTAAAATTATTATTTTTTTGGGGGTAATTAAGTGACATACTTTATATAGATTGTATGTTAAAATAACTCAGTTCTAAAACCTAATCAATATTTTACCTAAAACTACATTTTAATGAAATTTCCCCTTAAAAAAACATTTTTTCCCAAAACAACGAAAATCACGCTACATTTCCCCCAATTTGGACAGTCTCGCGCTTCTTTTTCCCAAATTCAGCAGGCCTAGGCCTTTTCCCAGCTTTCTTGAAAAAAGCCCTGGCAGTATGATATTTTATGTCACGCACAACAATAGTGGCCTAGAGAGAGAAAAAGTGCTGCATAACAAAATCTATGCTTTATAAAGACCTCGCTTTCCTTAAAACTTAAAAAGAAAATGCCCTCATTAACACCATGCAGAGCAGGGCATTTGTCTTCCATTGACACAATTTATAGTTTATGCCTTATTTTAAAGATGTTTAGTCTAATGCATGCGTACGTATGTTTGTCAGCTATGTGGGGTATCCATGACCGCCAATTAATGCTGCGGAAGGCGCTGTTCGATACACTCACCAAGAAGTACTACAAACAGGCGTTGTACAGGAGGTGGCGATGGCAGCAGACGCAGGCCAATAAACAGGTACAGTAAAATACGTAGTAGGAAAACTCTACAGTGGTCCCTTACCACATGTGGTCTCTTAATACAGGCAAGCGTTTTTTTAAACATGGCTTTTTGGTCTCCTCCCATGCTCATCAGGATAACAGTGAAGCTAGCCATGGTGATTGATGTCTCTGGTTAGGTTGTGTCGTAATGGATGCAAAATAAATCAATTATTACTAAGTATGCCAGTTATTAAGCTGTCTAAAGCGATGTATCCTTTTCATCATCTGTGTATTGTTATTTACGATAATGTTATCTATGTGATAGTCTTGTTCCTCGTAAACATGGGTCAGGATGCTCACAATGCTGGGAAACACACTTGAACTACCAGCCAAATGTTTTGTTCCTATGTATGGCCTCTAAAACAACAACAAATTAGCTAAGTTGTCAAGCCTTAGTGTTTTTTATATCTGAATGAACAGCATGATCATCAACTTTAATAGTGTATAATTGTCCTTAGTTATTGCAATGTTTCTTTTCTATTACAAGATGTCATTGCTGTCCATTTTGACATCATTTGTGTATTGTGTTTATTCTACCAAATACACAAATAGTAAGACAGTGCTCAGAAATGATACAACATATATCACTTGCTAAAGGACATAAAATTTCAATTAAGGCTTTATATTATATATTTTGTGATGAATTATAGAAATTTCCCAGTTTGAGAAAATCTATAACATATCCCTTCCTCTACTGTGCTATCTCGCCTAGTGCGCAAGATAGCACAGTAGCCAAATGTTATGAACTAAACGATAGACGTCGCGATATTACGTCACAACTTGACGTCATAATATTACTCCGCGCTGTCGCCAAAAGAGTGACAGAAGAAAGAATACTGTGTCAAAAGACGATTAGAAAGAAATTCATCACAGAATATATATTATATAGTTTAACATTTTTGTCATGATACGGAAAACGCACTCGTTTCTATATCGCAAGAATCTTTCTCACTCGGAAATTATTAAACTCTATTTCCGCATCATGTTATCTTTCAGGCCGGTTTGATATTTTCTGAGAAAGAATGGCAGATAGAGTGGGAGAATGTGTTACGTCTGGCGTCCACCACCCCACGAACACTTCCTGGAACCATTGTGCATCGACATAGCAGTTGCTGTGATAGCATTGTTACTCATTCAAATAGGTAAGTTGGTGGGGTAAATACCCACACATACAAATAGCTTCTGGGAAAGGGGGTGACTGATGTTGACGCAGCTTGTGGCCGGACTGTTAATCAAATAGGTAAGTTGGTGGGGTAAACACCCTCACATACGAGGGTTGATCAAAATTACGTAGGCTTTTGCCATAAACAGTTTATTTATAAACGTATAGTTGTGAAACAAAAATTACAAAAAAAATCGATCTGTAATCTATCATGTTGCACATTTTCAAACTTTTGTGTGAAAAACAAGTGTCCCATGTCCGTTTCCGCAAGGTATGTAGACGTACCACGGAGCATCGACATGTCCACGTCTGAGTTACGTAATGTTGATGACATTGATTGTGTCAGCTGCGTTATTACCAAGCACTTTATCTTTTTGATATAGTCACCATGACATGCTACACATTTTTCATGTCTTTCAATTCATTTTGAATAGGTTTCACTATACCAGTTTTTATCAAATCCTGATACAATTTTCCGTCGCATATCTAAGTTCGTCAAGGGAATGTAATCGGCGGTCTTTCAGAAATGACTTAACATCTGGAAAAACACAAGAGTCCATTGGAGCCAAGTCAGGGCTGTACGGAGGGTGTTCGACTAAATCAAAAACAAGCAAATCAGTTTCTAGCTGCGTAGATACCGCTCTTCGGACGGGTACGTTATCTTGATGCAAGATCACTCTTTCTATATCAACATTTGGCCGTTTTCGCTGTAACGCTTGAACAAGATCTCTTCGTAAAACCTGAAAATTGGGGGAAAATATTTCATAAAAAAAGTAGTTTTTTTTATAAGTTAATTATTACGAAAGAAATGTAAAGATAATTTGTTGTTAACTTATTTTTGTCTCGCCTTTTCGAAAGGTCACTTTTTCACCCTCACAAGTAGCTTCTGGGAAAAGGTGTAGCTGATGTAGAGCTTGTGGCCAGACTGTTACTCAATCATATAGGTAAGTTGGTCAGAAAAACACACTCACATACAAGTAGCTTCTAGGAACAGGGGTAACTGAAGTTGACAGAGCTTGTGGCCAGACTGTTACTCATTCAAATAGGTAAGTTAATGGTTGAAAAAAAGTGTTAGTATCTAATGTTCACACCACATGTATCCAATTTTAGAGATGTAGAAAGGCACATAATAGTGAACTCAAGTAAGTCTTCTGGTCATTAATATAAACGTCTAGCCTTTGACTTTCCAGAATGTTTGGGGCATACGTGGCCGAGTGGCTAGAGTCTCTGACTTGAAATCACTTGCCCCCTCATGAATCAGGAATCTGTATGTGAGCTGTCTTGCAGAACATCGGTGGTTCTACCCAGGTGCCCGCCCGTGCATGAAAATTGCCGGGAGGGTCACCTGCGGTCTTCTCCCACCAATGAAAGCTGGAAAGCTGCCATATGACAGCTGTTGGCATGATTATAAAAATCAGTTACTGAAAGTTTAGCTTTTTTCCCTATCAGATCAATATATAAGACTTTCAATACGAAACCCTTGTATTATAATTTTATGTCAATATCTTTCAGTTCATCTTCCGAGCCTGATCACTCCGATAACCCCGTTGTGTACGAGAGTTTAGAGGAGGTCCATGTGTTTGTGCTCGCTCACGTGATACAGCGACCAATCATTGTCGTCGCCGATACAATACTCAAAGACTCCAGTGGTGATGCCCTCGCCCCGATTCCGTTTGGTGGGATTTATCTGCCCCTGGAGGTGGAGGCATCTCATTGTTACAGATCTCCGTTATTGCTGACATATGACGCGGCACATTTCTCCGCTCTTGTTCCCATGGAGAAAAGTGCGGACGAAGATAAAAATAATCTTCCAGGTACTTATCGTCTAAATCTCACTGTAGTCCCAGTTACATTAAACTGTTGAAAAATGACTACATTTTAATAGCTTTAGAGTAGTATGTACTCAACCTATTTAGAACTTATTTTGCTTGATTCGAAATAGCAGCCAAGGTTGTTGTCATCCTCCCATTTATCAGTCAACGGACCATAAAACAGGAATGAAATTAATGAAGGTATGAAAAATATTTGACACATTCAAAGTATAAAAGTGTATATCTAAATACCATTAAATGATGCCTGCTTACCTACATAATCTCGCCTTGAATCAGTGTTTCTGGTGGATATGTTTGCACAGTATATATAAATGAAGTAAGAGCCAATTTCTCTCTCTCCCATTGACGTGATGTCAGGAACCAACAAAAAGAAATTGCAGTTTACAATGATGTGTGCAGATTTGGAATATGGTCACATGGAGAATAGTGCAAGTAATATAAATAGAGAAGATGACATGGCATTTTCATATCACATCCTGTTATAACCCAAGAGCTCAATATAAGCCTTTGAGCTTCAACAAAACTGAACAAAACATTAAAGAAAATTTTGAACATTTTTTAGCTCTACTGGCCAAAGGCCAGCAGAGCTTATGGGATGCCGAGTTGTCCGTCCGTTGTCCGTCGTCCGTCCGTCGTTAACTTTTGTCTCGTTAAGACGATAGGGCCTTCATTTTTCATCCGATCTTTACCAAACTTTAACAGGTTGTTAATATCAATGAAAGCTCGGATGAGTTCGAAAACCAGCCAGATCGGACACGTAATAACGGAATTATGGCCCTTGATTTAGTTAAAAATGCTATATTGCTATATTTTGCCTCGTTAAGACGATAGGGCCTTCATTTTTCATCCTATCTTTACCAAACTTTACCACATTGTTAATATCAATGAAAGCTCGGACAAGTTCGAAAACCAGCCATATCGGAATAGTAACAGCGGAGTTATGGCCCTTGATTTAGTTAAAAATGCTATATTTTGCATCGTTAAAACGATAGAGGCTTCATTTTTCATCCGATCTTTACCAATCTTTATCAGATTGTTAATATCAATGAAAGCTTGGACAAGTTCGAAAACCAGCCATATCGGATTAGTAACAACGGAGTTATGGCCCTTGATTTAGTTAAAAATGCTATATTTTGCCTCATTAAGACGATAGGGGCTTCATTGTTCATCCGATCTTCACCAAACTTTATCAGATTGTTAATGTCTATGAAAGCTTGGTCAAAACTAGCCAGATCGAACTAGTAACAGCAGAGTTATGGCCCTTGATTTTGTTAAAAATGCTATAATTTGTCTCGTCATACGATAAGGCCTTCATTTTGCATCTGATCTTTACCAAACTTTAGCAGATTTTATGACTTTCTTTTTTTTATATTATTTCTTTTTTTATTTCTTTTTTTTTTAAGTATTTTTTTATTTTTTAATTACTATTATTTTTTTTCATTATATTTTTTTATTTTTTTTTAGCCAGTGTTGGACCAGTCCGGACTAGTAACAGAGGAGTTACGGCTCTTGATTTAGTATGCTATATTTTGCCTCGTTAATACGGTAGGGCCTTCATTTTTCATCTGATCTTTACCAAACTTTACCAGATTCTTTAGTTATGGCCCTTGATTTAGTTAAAAAGCTGTTTTTTGCCTGAAACTTTCAAAAAAACGTAAATGGCAGTCAATCGCTTCATTGATGTTATAAGAGCCGTGTTAGCCAGTAGAGCGTCCACAGGCCCTCTTGGGCCTCTTGTTTAAGTACGAAAATATAATAACAAACTTTAAAATGACACTGTCTGTAAGTATTAAAGCAGATTATTGAGCATAACCAAATAACAGCGAAATGAACAGTGAAAACATGAGGATAGACCCAAATAATTCTGACATTTATGACCAGCTGTTTGTGGCAAGCACAAAGTGTTTGAAAAAATAAACAAATAGTGAATTTGACTATTTATTTAGAAGTTTTGTTGTGAATCAGTTCTGTTTTTGTTGTATTAAAGTAACACTAAATGTCAATTAAAATGGCTCTCCGTTGATATACACCACCCCTAATATAAAAAAAAAATCGAACCTTCCGGAGGGGGTTACCCTCCTTCCCCAAACCCTCCCCCATGCGCTCCATGTACTTTCACAAAATAACATGCCTTCCCAAATTCCTGGGAGAAACCCTGTCCTGTATGTTTATTTTCTTTTAATTAGAAAACTTTCTATTATTTTGTATTTATTTTTAGATTTGGCATAAAATGTTTAAGGTCGGCCCTTAAAAACTGGAACCACATGTATAATTATATCCCCGCTTTCACAAAGTTAAGTGGGGGCTATATAGAAATCACGTTGTCCATAAATTTGCGTCGAGTCCCATTGCATAACATATTTTTGCCCCATTCCCATCTCAAAACATATTTTTGTTACTTGCATTCCATAAGTAGTTTTGAATGGGTTGTTCCCAAATTTCATATACACATAACAACTGATGACCTTATGTCCCTGTACATCACCCATTGTTGATTGCCTAATGCATTACAGAATTATGGCCCTTTGTTTGACTTAGAATTTAAGTGGATATTCATCACCTTCAGTGATAGTTTTAGTTTTATTTAGCCTA
Organism: Cyrtodaria siliqua; assembly: GCA_037043455.1. Lineage (NCBI taxonomy): Eukaryota > Metazoa > Mollusca > Bivalvia > Adapedonta > Hiatellidae > Cyrtodaria > Cyrtodaria siliqua. The sequence goes on from JAWPHD010012890.1 coordinate 53,583, forward strand.
AGGCCACGGCCCATAATACAGATACTTTAAACAAATACAATTCATTATGTAATAGTGATATTATACAACTATTCATTGCTGTTTATCATGTATGCCTTCATTATCCCGTATACTATTGATTAACTACATTTCAGTTGCAATACCAATTGTGAGTCCAGACTTAATGAGTCTGCCAATACATTTCTGTATTGATCCGGGCATAAGCTTCAACTGGGAGAACAATAATGCTTCCTTCTCCATGCCAGAAGAAAGCAAACTGAACTTGCTGAAGCGTTACATGGATCTGGAAAAGTTACCCGTATACAGCGGTTATATAGACAGCAACAGCGACGACAGAAACTCGACCGGGTCGTACGAATCCGATGACGGGCTGATCGATAAAAGCAAGAAAAAGGACAGCAAGGTGTCGCAACAGTTGCAGACTGTGTCGAAACAATTTGGAAGTTTTGGAAAATCCGTTGGTAAAAAGTTGAAAAATTTAGGGAAAGGGAATAAAGAAGAGAAAAAAGGGGGTAGGAAGGTGTCAATGACCCAGAGTACAAATCTTCCCATCACTATAGCGGCTCTCAGCGAGCTGGATCAGCAATCTGTCTGGTGTTGTAAGATAGCACTGAAAAAAAGCGATACTCATCAGAAAATGATCGATAATTATTTATTTGATGCCGGTGAGAGATTTAAGAAAGATTTAACGTCACGACGCTTAAGAAATGACGAGATTGTGACTCGGGCTCAGAGCGCGGCGTTCAGTAATGTCGCTCAGAGACAGAGGGTGCCATGTGTCACGAGTGGGTGCCATTGGTATGGCACCGTGGAAACGAGCTATTTATGCACCAAGTGTTTCGCTGATCAAAAACACCGTCTGATAGAACAGGAGAAGGACTTGTTAAAAAACTTTGAGAACAAACACAAAAAGCAAACCGATGTGAAAGATGTAACTGTGATCGGAAAGTCCAAATTTTACGACATGAACGATACCAAAGGAACAGTAACCAACAACCCCATCCCTCTACCTAAACTAGTGGTTGATTTAAATTCACAAAATAAAGGATCCAGTCCACGTAACTCGGCTGTCGGCCAGCAAAAGGGTAGGTCCCGTACTCCATCCCCAGATTACGATAACGTCGATTACAAACTTATACCAATGCAAAATACTGCAAAAGCAAACTTTACGGAAAGCCAGAGTAAACAAAAAATTCCGCAGTCTCCTAAGCCCGCAAATAAGATTTCTGAAAAGAAGGGTGATGTGGGAATAAGGTGTAGAAATCCAGACTGTGACTTCTATGGAAGTAAGGAAATGGATAATTTGTGTTCCGGGTGCTATAAAAAGAAACAGGATTTACGACTTGTATAGTTTGTGCTTCTGCATCCGAGAAGAAGAAGTAAACAAGATTGTCCATTTCATGAAACTGTCTCAACAGAAAGTCGATTGGTTTGTAACATTACATGAACGAGATGTTAAAACATTTTAAGTCAAACCAAAGACTTTAAAACTAAATATGTGTTGTTCAAGCTTGTGCTTTGTGGTTCGTAAATATATTTATTTAGGTAGACTCGGTACAGATATGATTCTAGTTTAAAGGACTAAAGGCATTCCACATCGTGTAATAAATATTAGATTATACCTTAACAAAAGTATAGATACTACATATTTTTGTGTCACCTGTGTAGCATGGCAGACGCTTAGGGATAACTTTGTTGTCTGCATCTGTCATACTTTAACCTGCAACCTAACCTTTGCCATAACTGGCTGAAATAAGCACACAACAAGTGACAGAATGTTCCATGGAACACCCATCTAGTTCTTGTATTCAAGCCATAATATGCTTATACCCCCACTTTCGCAAAGTGAGGCCATTTTGGTCACGGTGCAAAGAATAGGGCCACTGCAGATCCCTTTGGAGGGGTAGGCAGAGGGGTAGAATCCCCCCAAATTCATGTTCATTTTATCATTTTTTGTTCATGTTCATTAAAGGTCTTCATCATGATCTCTGCATTGTTTCAGGTGCCATCTCGCTCACATTAAAAGAGCAGTGGCAGAAAAACAATAAACGTGGCTCCAGCGTAAATGGACTTTTTACGATAGAATTTGCAGCAACTCTGCAGTTCAGAGTGAGAAGGTTCTAGGCCCATTTTCCATATTTTATCTCGATGTACATGGAGGATGAGCCTGGCATGTTCATGCCTGTTTGGCGCCATATAACCTATCGCGTTGGTGCGCCTTAAAACCCAATTCAATTCAATTCGCAAAGTGAAGTGGGGGCTATATAGGAATCGCGTCCTGTCACATTGCGTAACATTTTTGGCGCGGCGCGTTCCGTCGCATAACACACTTGTTTTACTTGTATTCCTCAAACAGTTTTGAATGGGTTGTTCCCAAACTTCATATACACATAACAACCGATGAGCTTATGTCCCTGTACATCACCCATTGTTGATTGCCTAATTTATTACAGAATTGTAGCCCTTTGTTTGACTTAGAAGTTAAGCGGGGGTATTCATCACCTCCAGTGATAGTTCGTTATTTTTCAGCCATAAGAGAGATGATACAGACTGTGTTGAGTGTCAGTGAGTAGTATTACCATCAAATTTGCATTAAATCACATTGCTTCCACAGGCAATAATTGAAACAACTAATTGAAACTTGTCCTCCAGTATAACATTATGCAACCGTTTTACCCTTTGTTTACATACGCAATATGTGTGCTGTTATATATTTGCGTGCTTCCTGTTTTATGCAAAGCGCAGTGTTCACGGGATACAAGGTGATAATACATCAATAACGTGCATTCTGGATACTGTTTATTTGGCATTGTTTGCAAAGCTGAATTCTATTCTGTTGATTGGAATGCAAAATTGCCAAAGTTGTAACACTGGCAAATTCTTTAACTGCTTAATGTTTAGTTTTATTATTAAAGACTATTGTGCTGTTAGTTTCTTAGTTTTTATTGGTTATTTTTATACATTATGTTTTAAAATATAAAAATCATATAATGTGCTATTTTATTGTCAGAGTGAAAAAAACAACTTAAAAATTATTTAACTTAACTCTTTTGGCACCATAAACAACTAGTTGACAGCGTAGTCATTATAGAATATTTCACGTAGTAAATTGTGTGATATTGCGTTGGCATGCAGGTATTCCCATTTTTGAAGTGACCATCGGTGTACATATTTTCACATTTTGTCGTATAATATATATACGGCATAAAAATCTGCTGAAAATGATGAGAAATAGCATTGAAATGTATAAAATTGTCACAATGACAACATTTTAAAGAGCGGACTCGGCGTTGAAAGGGTTATTTAAAGGAGCTTTTTCCTTGAAAATAGAGCAGCATCAGCTAAAGTTCAAAAGACGGTAACAAGGAAAAGAGATTTTAAAACCAAAGTATTTCAACTATCAGTTAATGATGATGCTGTTTTTGGCAATTGTTCAACTGTAAGTTATTGTGTTTGCGATTTTTAACACAATTGTTATGCTTTAAAAATGTTCACATTCATAAAATTCTTGTGTTTTTCATATAAAACCACAACAGCAGTTGGTTTTTATTATACACACCTGAACTGTTTACATAAACCAAATATTTATCAAATTATTTTTATCTTCTACTTACCAGTAGTTTCTTTTGCCTCAGAGAATTATTTTTTGAAGTAAAATTTTAAAGGTTCGAGACCCAGTACCAGTATTAAAGGTGCTCAGTCTCATTAAAATCAGACCCTTTATCACGCTACGATACTCTACGCTACTACGGATCTGACAACACTGCATTGGAGGTCACGTCAGATTGACCTTACGATTAGCCAATCAGGTTTCAGCCTTTAAAATTGCTCAGTATAGACTGCTTCACTGCGCATGTCGCGTTTCAGTAAAAGCTGTGGAGCAGTCTATGCTCCGTATTGAAAGAGACGATGTCTGTAACTTTTAGCTTATAAAATGCAAAATAATTGCATTGACAAACATAACACACCAACCATTATTGAATATTTACTGAAAAAAAAACACCCAACAAGATTGCTTGACGGAATTCAATAGCGGTACAAAAAAAATACCGATTCGTAAGATTGAACCGACACTAAAATTACACTCGCGGGTCAGTAGTCGACTTGACTACCAACTGAGCTAAGCGGCCAGATGTACTATGACTTACTTTTTAGAATATCCTATCTAGTAATTATTTCAGTGGAATATATATTTTCAAAACACATGACGGCGCCTATGATTTTCTTCGTATTCTTGATGTAAAACATGCCATTTAGTGCATTTCTTTGAATTTATCGTGCAATTCACAGCAATAACACACGAAGACTTGAAGACTATCTTTATCTTTATTCAGATATAGATCTATGTGTTTTATGTGGATTTTCGTTTGTTCAGCTCACTCAAACGTCATCTGAAGTGTATATGAAACGCGCGATTTCATTGGTTGAATTTATAGCGGAGAGTATCAAAGAGTAATTAGGATATGATTTTAATGAGATTGAAAGGTGCTGTAAATAAAAGAAAAGAAAAGACACTTTGTGGTTCATGGGCAAATATAGGACCACTGCTTATCCAGGCAGAGGGGTAAAATCCCCCCATATTCATGTCTTCACTAAAGGTCTTAATCATCATCCCGCTATTGATTCTGGTGCTACTTTAGTGGTGACAGAAAACAATGATCATGGCTCCATCTGAAAATGGAGTGTTTAGAACAGAATTTGCAGCAACTCTGCAGTTCTACAGGTGCAGAGATTCATTCTGCATATTTTTATCTAGACATAATTGGAGAGTGTGTCTGGAATGTTGGCGCCGTATAGCTTTTTTGTGTTGGCGCACCGTAAAACCCAAATTCAAATTCATCTGAAGAAAAACAATTCACATTTCTGTTGTAAAACTGTACCTTAAAGGGACACACGGCTATCTCAGTTTGCTTAAAACTCGGTTTGCTTAAAACTCGGTTTGACCCGTTTTGCTTAAAACTCGGTTTGCTTAAAACTCGGTTTGCTTAAAACTCGGTTTGTTTAAAACTCGGTTTGCTTAAAACTCGCAGCAGTACTTTAGGTTTTCTTCATATCTGCATTTTTCAATCGCTATAATTAATTAATCCAATTGTTCAAAGCAAATTGTTTTTACATATTACTAACTGTTGAGTATATTGCACCATTAATATATCTAAATATTCGTTAGAATAACATAGGAAAACTAAAACTCAAAATTTGATTTAACTAGTTGCTAGCAGGTTTAAAGTGACAATGATACCGATTAATAAATCGAGAGGGTGATTTGAATTCTCAATACAGATCTTCGACAAATTCTTTAACCAAACATATTCGAGAAAATCAGTCATATCATTTCTGACTTACATCCGTCCTCACCCCCATCCCCGCTTTATAACCCCGCTTTCACAAAGTAAAGTGGGGGCTATATAGGAATCGCGTTGTCCGTAACGTCCCGTCGTGCATCACATTTTTGTCCCTTCACATCACGTTCATTACTTGAAATTCCTCAAAAACTTTTGAATGGGTTCCTAAACTTCATATAAACATAAAAACTGATATGACCTTATGTCCGTCTACATCACCCATTTTTGATTGCCTAAATTATTACAGAATTATAGTCCTTTATTTCACTTAAAATTCAAGCGAGGGTATTCATCACCTTCAGTGATAGTTCTAGGTTTGGTTTCCGCTCAATAACTTTAGTTAGGAGTGAGATATTGCCATGAAACTTTCTGGACAGGTAGCTTATATGAAGAGGAAGCTTGTGGGTCACTGGGGTCAAGGTCACTTTATTAAAAATAGAAAAAAAATGGTTTCCTTTCAATAACCAGTTAGAAATGAGATATTGCCATGAAACTTTATGGATAGGTAGCTTATATGAAAAGGAAGCTTTGGATTGCATTTGGGGTCACTGGGTTCAAGGTCACTGGTACTGAAAGTAGAAAATGGTTTCCATTCAGTAACTTCAGTTAGGAATGAGATATTGGCATACATTTCTGGATAGGGAGCTTATATAAAAAGCAAGCTTTGGATTGCATTTAGGGTCACTGGGTAACCCATTCAAGGTCATGGTCACTGTTACTAAAAAAATGGTTAACAACTTCTATTAGGAATGAGATATTGGCCTGAACCTTTTTGAAAAAGAAGCTTGATTATGTCCAGTTTGTCAGTAACTTGAAACAAGTGTTATCACAAATACTGGATGTTCAAAAGAAACTAAAATCTGCTGTGAACATCTTGCATACACTATTCAAATAACTTATCTTTCAGATTATGAAAAACCTGGCTTTAACGCCAACAAGCTTTTCTCTTGTTATTACTTGCATTCCTCAAACAGTTTTGAATGTTTTTTTCCCAAACTGTATACACATAACAACAGATGACCTTATGTCCCTGTACATCACCTATTGTTTGCCTAATTTATATCAGAATTATGGCCCTTTGTTTGAATTTAAGCGGGCGTATTCATCACCTTCAGTGATAGTTTTAGTTTATTTATTTAGTTTATTTTATGAAGTTGCTTGACACCAATTCCAAGACAAAATTGTGATGATCATAAATTAGCAATATTACAGATCTTAATATATGTTAAGAAAATGGAAAATAGAGGTATATTATGTATTATGTAAGCATTTTTTTTTAATTATTAAAGTTTATTGAATCTGACATAGTTATGTTGTTCTGCTCATTTCCAATGTTACAGTATAAACGCTCTCCTATTGTTTGGAGCACTGGTTTCAGCTTAAGGTTTTTCGGAATTTTAAACAAAATTTCACAAGTACCTCAAAGTGAAACAGTCATTTTTAATGCTAAATAAAAATACCTTACTTCTTAATACTTCTTAATATCAGTTGAGAAATAAAAAATTCACCTGCGAAAGTTGTGTTTGATTGGGTATTTTCAATGCAAAATTCTACTGCATCACCAATTTGAAAAAAACAAAAAAAAAAATACATTTTTTTATCCAAAAATTGTTCTAATGAAACATTTGAGATTTCTGCAATCCCAGCAACAAGGAATTTACATGGAACAAGCCCCACCCAAATATGTCTCAATTTTGAAAAGTAAGGTATTTATTTATCACTAAAAATTCCAGTTCTGATTATACATGTTTGTACGTGGTGATAATATTGCTCATGTTAATGCTGAATTATCTTTGGCTGAAACAAGTGCACGAACAATAGAGGTAAAACCCAAATTCAGCTCAACTCAAACCTTGGCTATAATTATCATATTGCCTCGCACCAACACAAAAAGGTTATATGCGCCAACAAGAATGAACATTCCAGGACCACCCTCCATTTACAGAGGGACACACTTTTTTATTAGCTATTCAAATAATAGCGGTACCATCAGTGTCTGCCAGTTAAAGAACCAGTTGTTATCTCGAGTTCTACTTAATCATAGTGGCAGAAAAACTTTTACGTGGCTCCAGCGTAAATTGAATTTGCAGCAACTCTGCAGTTCAGGGTGAGAAGGGTCTAGGCCCGTTCTCTATATTGTATCTCGATGTACATGGAGGATGAGCTGGCATGTTCATTCCTGTTAGGCGCCATATAACCTTTCATGTGTTTGTGCACCTTAAAAACCCTATTCAGTTCAATTCAATTAATCGTCTTCATGACAACTTACACATGTTTGTATTTGGACGGGGCTTTGGGGACAGTAGGTCGCAGTAAACTTGAAACTTAACAAGAACTGTCGGATGACAGCATGCTCCACTCCCGAGACCGTGTCTATTTCTTGGGCAATTAAGTTGAAAATGGGGCATAATTCTGTTAAAATTCATAACAGAGTTATGGCACTTTTCTGTACGAGTTTGTCTTATGATAGTGAATAGTATATGTAATGTTTCATTGATTCTGTCGAGCAGTTTTTGAGATAAGAGCTTACTGAAAAAGGTTAACTGACGCGGACAACGTGAGTGAATAGCTCAGCATTTCTGTAAAGTCAAAATATGGGTCCAGTTTAATCGTCACGAAAATTTGTATAAACATTGAAGTAAGTAGGTCACAGGGAACTTCAATTATGTCTCCCTCACTTTGAGGAGGGGAGACATATTGTTTTTGTGTGTGTCAGAAACTTTGTCCGGACTAGTTCTTCTGAACCCCTGGCCGGATTTTAACAAAACGTTGCAGGGTTGATGAGTACCAAGCCTAGTTGTGCATGTATTCGCCGTGTCCCGGTTGAATGATTTTTAGCGAAGTTGTGGCTCTTTAAAGGTTTTACACAAACTTTGTCAGGACTAGTTCTCCTGAACCCCTGTCCAGATTTCAACGAAACTTGGCAATGATGATCAGTATAAGTCTTCTTTCGCATTCCGGTTGAATGATTCTTGGCAGAGTTATGGCCCTTTAAAGGTTTTACTACATTAACTTTGTCCGGACTAGTTCTCCTGATCCTCTGGCCAGATTTCAATGAAACTTGGCAAGGATGTTCAGTACCAAGTCTAGTTGCGCACATTATCTTTGTGTTCCATGTGAATGATTTTTGGGGATTTATGAAATGTTCCCTTGTGGGGGAGGCATAGCTTATGGGATGGCGAGTTGTCCGTCGTACGGCCGTTAACTTTTTCCTCTATACACGATGGGGCCTTCATTTTATCGTCTAATCTTTTTCAAACTTTACCAGGTTGTTGATATCAATGAAAGCTCGGAAAAGTTTGAAAAACAGCCAGTTCGGACCAGTAACACCAGAGTTATGGCCCTTGATTTAGTTAAAATTGTATGTTGCCTCGTTAGCATGATAGAGCCTTCATTTTTTATCTGATTTTTAGCTCTACTGGCCGAAGGCCAGCAGAGCTTATGGGATGGCGAGTTGTCCGTCCGTCCGTCCGTCCGTCCGTCCGTCGTTAACTTTTGTCTTGTTACCACAATAGGGCCTTCATTTTTCATCCGATCTTTACCAAACTTTAACAGGTTGTTAATATCAATGAAAGCTCGGACAAGTTCGAAAACCAGCCAGATCGGAAATAATTTCACCGGAGTTATGGCCCTTGTTTTGCTGAAAAATGCCATATTAAGCCTTGTGACCACTCTAGCACCTTCATTTATTATTTGATCTTTACCAAACTTGCACAGATTGTTAATATCAATGAAAGCTTGGACAAGTTCGAAAAACAGCCAAATCGGATCAGTAACACCTGAGTTATGGCCCTTGTTTTTTCTGAAAATTGCTATTTTCTGCCTTGTGAACGCTCTAGCACCTTTATTTATTATTTGATCATTACCAAACTTGCACAGATTGTTAATACCAATTATAGCTTGAACAAGTTCGAAAATCAGCTGAATTGGGTCAGTAACACCAGAGTTATGGCCCTTGTTTTTTCTGAAAAATGGCATTTTCTGCCTTGTGAACACTCTAGCACCTTCATTTATTATTTGATCTTTACCAAACTTGCACAGATTGTTAATATTAATGAAAGCTCGAACAAGTTCGAAAACCAGCCAGATCGGAATAATTTCACCGGAGTTATGGCCCTTGTTTTTTCTGAAAATTTCCATTTTCTGCCTTGTGAACGCTCTAGCACCTTCATTTATTATTTGATCGTTACCAAACTTGCAGAGATTGTTAATACCAATTATAGCTTGAACAAGTTCGAAAATCAGCTGAATTGGGTCATTAACACCAGAGTAATGGCCCTTGTTTTTTCTGAAAAATGGCATTTTCTGCCTTGTGAACACTCTAGCACCTTCATTTATTATTTGATCTTTACCAAACTTGCACAGATTGTTAATTTCAATGAAAGCTCGAACTAGTTTGAAAACCAGCTAAATCGGATCATTAACACCGGAGTTATGGCCCTTGTTTTTTCTGAAAAATGCTATTTCCTACCTTGTGAACACTCTAGGGCCTTCAATATTAATCGAATCTTTACTTAACTTTGCCAGTGTCTTTATATCAATGAAAGCTCGAACAAGTTCAAAAACCGGCAAGATCGAAATAATTTTAACGGAGTTATGGCCCTTGTTTTGCTGGAAAATGCCATATTAAGCCTTGTGAACACTCTAGGACCTTCATTTATTATTTGATTTTTACCAAACTTGCACAGATTGTTAATATCAATGAAAGCTCGGACAAGTTCGAAAACCAGTCACAGAGGAGTTATGGTTCTTGATTTAGTTAAAAATGCTATATTTTGCCTCGTTAATACGGTAGGGCCTTCATTTTTCATCTGATCATTACCAAACTTTACCAGATTCTTTAGTTATGGCCTTTGATTTAGTTAAAAAGCTGTTTTTTGCTAGAAACTTTTAAGAAAACATAAATAGCAGTCACTCGCTTCATTGATATTATAAGAGCCATGTTAGCCAGTAGAGCGTCCACAGGCCCTCTTGGGCCTCTTGTTTCAAACTTTACCAGATTGTTCATATCAATGAAACCTCGGATGAGTTCAAAAACCAGCAAGTTTGGGCCATTTATTTAGTTAAAATTGCTATATTTTGCCTTGTTAACATGAGAGCCTTCATTATTCATCCGGTCTTTTTCAAACTTGACCAGATTGTTGATATCAATGAAACCTCGGACGAGTTTGATAACCAGTCAGTTTGGACCAGTAATACCGGAATTGTGGCCCTTGATTTAGTTAAAATTGCTATATTTTGCCTCAACACAATAGAGCCTTCGTTTTTCATCCGATCTTTTTCAAACTTTACCAGATTGTTGATATAAATGAAAGCTTGGACGAGTTTGAAAACCAGCCAGTTTGGACCTGTAATACTGGAGTTATGGCCCTTGATTTAGTTAATTGCTATATTTTGCCTTGTTAACACAATAGAGCCTTCGTTTTTAATCTGATCTTTTTCAAACTTTACCAGATTGTTGATATCAATGAAAGCTTGAATGAGTGTGAAAACCAGCCAGTTTGGACCTGTTACACTGGAGTTATGGGCCTTGATTTCGTTAAAATTCTATATTTTGCCTCGCTAACGCGATAGGGTCTTTATTTTTCATCCGACCTTTTTTAAACTTTAACAGATTGTTGATATCAATGAAAGCTTGGACGAGTTCGAAAACCAGACAGTTTGGAACTGTAATACTGGAGTTATGGCCCTTAATTTAGTTAAAATTGCTATATTTTGCCTTGTTAACATGATAGGGCCTTCATTTTTCACCCGATGTTTATCAAACTTTACAAGATTGTTCATATCAATGAAAACTCAGACGAGTTTGAAAACCAGCCAGTTCGGTCGGACCAGTAACAGTCGAGATATGGCCCTTGATTTAGTTAAAATTGCTATATTTTGCCTCGTTAAGACTATATGGCCTTCATTTTTCATCCGATCTTTTTCAAACTTTACCAGATTGTTGACATCAATGAAAGCTTGGACAAGTTCGAAAACCAGGCAGTTTGGACAAATAACAGCTATGGCCCTCAGTGTTTTTTTTATGCCTAATTTGGGGCCGTTATTCGGCCCCATTCACAATGCCAAAAAGTATACTTTTTTCACAATTATATCCAAAAAATTCACAACCTGAAAAAAAAAAAAAAACTTTTTTTCCGGGTAAATATAGACCAGTAAGGAACTAGTTTTAATATACGCTGGTGTTAAAACTAGTCTGTATTTACCAAAAACAAAACTTAACAATTGTTATAATATTTCACAATTTTCACAATTTCTAGAAAAATGCCGCTATTTTTCACAATGGCACAGGCACAGGCTGCATTCACAAAACACATAAAAAAAACACTGGCCCTTGATTTCGTTAAAATTGCTATATTTTGCCTCGTTAAAACTATAGGGCCTTCATTTTCGTCTCGCCTTTTCGAAGTAAAAAAGAGACATAGGTGTTGCATTTCCGGCGGCGGCGAAGACGTCCACATTCAAGTTTTGCGTTCGGTCATTTTTTCACAAACTGTATACACTAGACCTTTCAAACTGTGCTTATAGTTGTATCTTGGGTGGTACATAGCAACATGACAAAGCAAATGTGAAAGTGACCTCGACTCTCCAAGCAAAGGGCAGATAACTTAATAATTTTTACCTTCAACTTTTGCGTTGTCAATTTCGCGCAAACTGTATGCACTACACCTTCCAAACATTGTTAATAGTTGTATCTAGTGTGTTACATAGCAACGTGACAAAGCATATGTGGATGTGACCTTGACTCTCCAAGCAAAGGGCAGATAACGTATAATTTTTACCTTCAACTTTGGCGTTTAGGTCACTTTTTCACAAACTGTATGCACTAAGACCTTTCAAACTTTGCTTATAGTTGTATCTTGAGTGGTACAAAGCAAATGTGGATGTGACCTTCACCATCCAAGCAAAGGGCAGATAACTTTTATCGACATTTACATCACTTTCTCATGAACTATAATTATGGACTAGATGTTATAAACCTAATTTATAGCTTAATATTGTAAGAAAAAAATATTCTATTTTGACATCTTTTTGGATGCATGGATTTCATCTATGACCTTGACCTACATTTTGGAACTGATGATTTTTAGCTCTACTGGCCAAGGGCCTTTATTTTCCATCCATCTTTACCAAACTTTAAGAGATTGTTTATATCAATTTTAAGTTGTTTTTAGCTCTACTGATCAGAGATCAGCAGAGCTTATGCCGTGGTGCGTCGTCCGTCTGTCCGTCTGTCCGTAAACTTTTATTTGTAGCGACAACTCCTCTGAAACTACTGGATGGATATTCATGAAACTTTACAGAAATGTTGCCCATAAAGTCTAGTTGATCCTAGCAAAAATTCATGTTGATGTGAAATCCAAGATGGCCGCCAAAGCTAAAAATAGAGTTTTAAAATACAAGTTTGTAGCGACTACTTCTTGAAAACTATAAGTGATATTGATATGGGACTTTTTCTAAAATGATCAGCATGACATGATGTTGATCCTAGTCAAAAATCGTTTTGATTCAACGTTAAACAAGGCTGCCAGCGGCCATCTTTGTTTACATAGTTATATAGTAAAAACTTGTAGCGACTACTCCTCTGAAACTACTTGGCGGATTGTCATGAAACGTTACAGGAATGTTGCTCTTGACGTCTAATTGATCCTAAAAAAGTTTCAGGTCGGCCGGAAATTCAAGATGGCTGTCACAGCTAAAAATAGATTTTTAAAAAATAAGTTTGTAGCGACTACTTCTTGAAAACTATAAGTGATATTGATATGGGACTTTTTCTAAAATGATCAGCATGACATGATGTAGATCCTTGTGGAAAATTATTTTGATTCGACGTTAAACATGGCTGCCAGTGGCCATCTTTGGTTACTCAGAGTTATATAGTAAAAACTTGTAGCGACTACTTCTCTGAAACTACTTGACGGATGTTCATTAAACTTCACAGGAATGTTGCTCTTGATGTCTAGTTGATACTAGAAAAATTTCAGGTCGGCCGGAAATTCAAGATGGCCGCCACAGCTAAAAATAGATTTAAAATAAATAAGTTTGTAGCGACTACTTCTTCAAAACAATAAGAGATATTGATATGGGACTTTTATTGATATGGGACTTTTTCTAAAATGATCAGTATGACATGATGTTGGTCCTTGTCGAAAATAATTTTGATTTGACGTTAAACATGGCTGCCAGCGGCCATCTTTGTTTACATAGAGTTATATAATGAAAACTTGTAGAGACTACTTCTCTGAAACTACTGGACGGATTTTCATGAAACTTCACAGGAATGTTGCTCTTAATGTCTTATTGATCCTAGCAAAATGTTCAGGTCGGCCGGAAATTCAAGATGGCCGCCACGGTTAAAAATAGATTTTGAAAAAACAAGTCTGTAGCGACTACTTCCTGAAATCAAAATCAATCAGTAGAGCTTCAAGGTCATTGACCTCTTGTTTTAGTATATTTTCTTTGTTCAATTTTTTTTTAAATATAATACTTTTTATTTATTTATTTTTTTATTTTTTTTATTTTTTTTAATTTATGTTCTTTATTACCGTTTTTTTGATTCATTGATTGATATTTTTTTTTATTATTATTATTTATTTATTTATAATTACACTATAATGTCATACATTTTTAGCATTACTGATCAGAGATCAGCAGAGCTTATGCCGTGGTGCGGCGTCCGTCGTCCGTCTGTCTGTCCGTCGTCCGTCTGTCTGTCCGTCCGTAAACTTTTTTTTTGTAGCGACTACTCCTCTGAAACTACTGAATGGATTTTCATGAAACATTACAGAAATGTTGCCCATGAAGTCTAGATGATTCTAGCAAAAATTCATGTTGATATGAAATCCAAGATGGCCGCCAAATCTAAAAATAGATTTTTAAAGAACAAGTTTGTAGTGAATTCTTCTTGAAAACTCTAAGTGATATTGATATGGGACTTTTTCTAAAATGATCAGCATGACATGATGTTGGTCCTTGCCGAAAATCGTTTTGATTCGACGTTAAACATGGCTGCCAGCGGCCATCTTTATTTACATAGCGTTATTTAGCAAAAACTTGTAGCGACTACTCCTCTGAAACTACTCGACGGATTTCCATGAAACTTCACAGGAATGTTGCTCTTGATGTCTAAATGAATCTAGCAAAATTTCAGGTCAGACGGAAATTCAAGATGGCCGCCACAGTTAAAAATAATTTTTCAAAATACAAGTTTGTAGCGACTACTTCTTGAAAACTATAAGTGATATTGATATGCGTCTTTTCCTAAAATGATCAGTATGACATGATGTTGATCCGTGTCGAAAATAATTTTGATTCGACGTTAAACATGGCTGCCAGCGGCCATCTTTGTTTACATAGAGTTATATAATGAAAACTTGTAGCGACTACTCCTCTGAAACTACTTGACAGATTTTCATGAAACTTCACACGAATGTTGCTCTTGATGTCTTATTGATCCTAGCAAAACTTCAGGTCGGCCGGAAATTCAAGATGGCCGCCACGGCTAAAAATAGATTTTCAAAAAACAAGTTTATGGCGACTACTTCTTAAAAACTATAAGTGATATTGATATGGGACTTTTTCTAAAATGATCAGCATGTCATGATGTTGGTCCTTGTCGAAAATCGTTTTGATTCGATGTTAAACATGGCTGCCAGCGGCCATCTTTGTTTACATAGAGTTATCTAGTAAAAAATTGTAACTACTCGACGGATTTTCATGAAACTTTACAGGAATGTTGACCTAGCTATCAAAAATCTATCAGTAGAGCTTCAAGGTCATTGACCTCTTGTTTTATATATATATTTTTTTTTTTAAAGTTGTGTGTTAACGCCATGTTAGCAGGAAACATTGCTATGATATCTAGTTGTGCCTATTGCATTTTTTTCCAGTTAATTGATTTTTGAAGGAGTTACGGCCCCTTGACATTTTTACTTTTAGATTTCTTGTCGGCGCTACTCCTCCTAAACGGCTCGTTGGATTTCTACAAAATTTGGCAGGAGGCCTCAGTATGATGTCTAGTTATGCAAAGCATGGGATATCAACGAAATCTTGGACAAGTTCGAAAACCAGCTAGATCTTGTTAGTAACGACAGAGTTATGGCCCTTGATTTGTTGAAAAATGCTATATTTTATTTTTCTTTGTTAAATCTATAGTTACTTCATTTTTTATCTGATCTTTACCATATTTGTTTAGTTTGTTAAGTCCGACAAATTAAAAAATACCCATGCCATACCAGACACAGCAGACTTATTGCCCATGATTACCAGGTGAGCGATCTAAGGCCATCCTATCCCTGTTCTTTTTGCAATGTTTTAAAATAAGTACTGATGGGAATTTTATGTCGACAACCCTTGATATGGGCCGTTTAAGCCATTAGAGCATCCACAGGCCCTCTTAGGCCTCTTGTTTTTAATAGAATGGCATTTTTTTTTAACAAATGCACTTAAATGTCATCTCTGCAAACTCCATTGTTTTTAGTTACTAAAATGTTTACAAACTGCATCATTGACCTTTTATTTTTTAAATCCAGCCCCCGTTAGGCGAGACGTGAATCCGCGGATTTCTTGTTCATTCCATCTTTTTCAAATTTTACTAGGACTAGTTCGAAACCAGGCAGTTCGGACAAATAACAACAGAGTTATGGCCCTTGATTTCTTTAAAACTGCTACATTTTTGGCCTCGTTAACACGATAGGGCCTTCATTTTTTATCTGATCTTTTTCAAACTGTAACAGGTTTTTGACATCAATGAAAGCTCAGACGAGTTTTAAAACCAGCCAGTTCTGACCAGTAACATCGGAGTTATGACCCATGCTTTAGTTAAAATTGCTATATTTTGCCACAACATGATTTCACCCGATCTTTACCAGACTTTACCAGATTGTTACTATTAATGATTAAGACTTGATTTGGCCTGTTTTCAACAAAACTTTACGGGGATGATCAGTACCAAGCCTAGTTATACATATCGTCACTGTGTTCCCATTGAATGATTTTGGCGGAGTTATGGCCCTTCAAATGTTTTATTACACAAACTTTGTCCTTACTAGTTCTCCTGAACCACTGACCGAATTTCAGTGAAACTTGGCAAGGATGATCAGTATCAAGCCTAGTTGTGCATATCATAACCATGTTCCGGTTAAATGATTAAAGATTTTAATACACTAACTTTGCACAGACTAATTCTCCTGAACCACTGGCCAGATTTAATTGAAACTTGGCAGGAATGATCAGTATCAAGGCAAGTTGTGCATGTCACTGCCATGTACCGGTTGAATTATTTTTGACAGAGTTATGGCCCCTTATGCACAAACTTTATCGAGACTAGTTTTCCTGAACCCCTGGCAGGATTTCGGTGAAACTTAGCAGGAATGATCAGTACCAAGCCTAGTTGCGCATAGCATTGTAGTATTCCCTACCACATTCTCCATATAGCCAGTAGAGCAATAGAGGCCTTGTTGGGCCTCTTGTTACTAAAAACAACCTCCAGATTTACGTTGTAACTGGTAAAATCAGTATTAAATTCTTGTTACCTCTAAAAGTTCTGCTAACCAATCTTTGTTAAGCATTGTAAACATGTTTTAAATAAGGTTGTTCACACACCTAATGTCTCCGATAGGTCAAATCACAGTGAAAGTAAACTGACATAACACTGTTTACACTTACCTTCTAGTTGTTATGTTTTGCTGTAGGAATCTTCACAAATGTTGTCTACATGTTTGTATTGGGGTTGAGGACTATCGGTCAGCCATCTTTGATCCAAAAAATCCAAAAACGATGAGATATGGTCAAGTGAATTTTTCAACGATGTACGCATTTTAGACACGAGCAATGTCAACCATATAGTACATGACAGTAATTCAACACTTTTGATGTGAATATAATATTAGAAAGAATACTTATATGGGAGAAACTGTGCGCTTTATATTCGAATAGTTTGGTGCAGTTTTACTCAAAGTTGTTTTGTTAGCTCTACTGATCAGAGATCAGCAGAGCTTATGCCGTGGTGCGGCGTCCGTCGTCCGTCCGTCCAACCGTCCGTCTGTCCGTCCGTTAACTTTTATTTATAGCGACTACATCTCTGAAACTACTGGATGGATATTCATAAAACTTTACAGAAA
The DNA here is from genome assembly GCA_037043455.1 of Cyrtodaria siliqua. Lineage (NCBI taxonomy): Eukaryota > Metazoa > Mollusca > Bivalvia > Adapedonta > Hiatellidae > Cyrtodaria > Cyrtodaria siliqua. The sequence continues at coordinate 71,047 of JAWPHD010012890.1, forward strand.
TGTTGCCCATGAAGTCTAGTTGATCCTAGCAAAAATTCATGTTGATGTGAAATCCAAGATGGCCGCCAAATCTAAAAATAGGTTTTTAAAAAACAAGTTTGTAGCGACTACTTCTTGAAAACTATAAGTGATATTGATATGGGACTTTTTCTAAAATGATCAGCATGACATGATGTTGGTCCTTGTCGAAAATCGTTTTGATTTGACGTTAAACATGGCTGCCAGCGGCCATCTTTGTTTACATAGAGTTATATAATGAAAACTTGTAAATTTTCAAAATACAAGTTTGTAGCGACTACTTCGTGAAAACTATAAGTGATATTGATATGGGACTTTTTCTAAAATGATCAGCATGACATGATGTTGGTCCTTATCAAAAATTGTTTTGATTCGACGTTAAACGTGGCTGCCAGCGGCCATCTTTGTTTACATAGAGTTATATAGTAAAAACTTGTAGCGACTACTCCTCTGAAACTACTTGGCGGATTTTCATGAAACTTTACAGGAATGTTGCTCTTAATGTCTAATTGATCCTAGCAAAATTTCAGATCGGCCAGAAATTCAAGATGGCTGCCACAGTTTTAAAAAATAAGTTTGTAGCGACTACTTCTTGAAAACTATAAGTGATATTGATATGGGACTTTTTCTAAAATGATCAGCATGACATGATGGTTATCCGAGTCGAACATTATTTTGATTCGACATTAAACATGGCTGCCAGTGGCCATCTTTGTTTACATAGAGTTATATAATGAAAACTTGTAGCGACTACTCCTCTGAAACTACTTGACGGATTTTCATGAAACTTCACAGAAATGTTGCTCTTGATGTCTAATTGATCCTAGCAAAATTTCAGGTCGGCCGGAAATTCAAGATGGCCACCATGGCTAAAAATAGATTTTCAAAATGCAAGTTTGTAGCGACTACTTCTTGAAAACTATAAGTGATATTGATATGGGACTTTTTCTAAAATGATCAGCATTACATGACGTTGGTCCTTGTCAAAAATCATTTTGATTAGATGTTAAACATGGCTGTCAGCGGCCATCTTTGTTTACATAGAATTATATAATGAAAACTTGTAGCGACTACTCCTCTGAAACTACTTGACGGATTTTCATGAACTTCACAGGAATGTTGCTCTTGATGTCTAATTGATCCTAGCAAAATATCAGGTCGGCCGGAAATTCAAGATGGCAGCCACAGCTAAAAATAAATTTTCAAAAAACAAGTTTGTAGAGACTACTTCCTGAAATCAAAATCAATCAGTAGAGCTTCAAGGTCATTGACCTCTTGTTTTTTATGTGAAATAAACTGGTCCATAAAATAGTCCATTTATCCAGCGAGTGCAGACGAGACATCATTTCTGAATAAAATAAGCCATGTTATCACATCATCCAAAATTCGAAGTACACCAT
>JAWPHD010012891.1:0-15000 GCA_037043455.1 Cyrtodaria siliqua
ATTGAGTTCGCTGCTTCAAGTAGACATATCATCACATCACACGCAAAAACACACAGATACAAAACCAGACTCCATTTTCTGTTAGATTATACACACACACCCACACACCCACCCACCCACCCACCCACACACACACACACACAAATACAGCCATCAGCACCGAAAACTTGCACAGGAGTCGCCGTCTCGATAGTCCGAAAACACCGCAGCGTGGCACAATGGTAGAGCGTTCGCCTCACATGCGGTAGGTCGTGGGTTTAATCCCCGGCCGGGTCATACCAAAGACTTCATAAAAACGGCACTAGTAGCCTACTCCCTTGCTTGACGCTCAGCACTTTTCAAAAGGGTGGTTTCTAGGACTGGTGTCTCCGGTGTCGGTATAAAGTGTCTGGGTTGGGGTATCAGCACCGAAATGATTGACCAGTGTCAGAATAATGTGACTGGGGGGGTATCATGTCTACTACGGCGTGGTATTCCAGTGTGGCAGCACTATAAAGAAACCATTGAGTTCGCTGCTTCAAGTAGACATATCATCACATCACACGCAAAAACACACAGATACAAATCCAGACTCCATTTTCTGTTAGAATTATACACACACACCCACACACCCACCCACCCACCCACACACACACACACAAATACAGCCATCAGCACCGAAAACTTGCACAGGAGTCGCCGTCTCGATAGTCCGAAAACACCGCAGCGTGGCACAATGGTAGAGCGTTCGCCTCACATGCGGTAGGTCGTGGGTTTAATCCCCGGCCGGGTCATACCAAAGACTTCATAAAAACGGCACTAGTAGCCTACTCCCTTGCTTGACGCTCAGCACTTTTCAAAAGGGTGGTTTCTAGGACTGGTGTCTCCGGTGTCGGTATAAAGTGTCTGGGTTGGGGTATCAGCACCGAAATGATTGACCAGTGTCAGAATAATGTGACTGGGGGGTATCATGTCTACTACGGCGTGGTATTCCAGTGTGGCAGCACTATAAAGAAACCATTGAGTTCGCTTCTTCAAGTAGACATATCATCACATCACATGCAAAAACACACAGATACAAATCCAGACTCCATTTTCTGTTAGAATTATACACACACACCCACACACCCACCCACCCACCCACCCACACACACACACACACACACACAAATACAGCCATCAGCACCGAAAACTTGCACAGGAGTCGCCGTCTCGATAGTCCGAAAACACCGCAGCGTGGCACAATGGTAGAGCGTTCGCCTCACATGCGGTAGGTCGTGGGTTTAATCCCCGGCCGGGTCATACCAAAGACTTCATAAAAACGGCACTAGTAGCCTACTCCCTTGCTTGACGCTCAGCACTTTTCAAAAGGGTGGTTTCTAGGACTGGTGTCTCCGGTGTCGGTATAAAGTGTCTGGGTTGGGGTATCAGCACCGAAATGATTGACCAGTGTCAGAATAATGTGACTGGGGGGGTATCATGTCTACTACGGCGTGGTATTCCAGTGTGGCAGCACTATAAAGAAACCATTGAGTTCGCTGCTTCAAGTAGACATATCATCACATCACACGCAAAAACACACAGATACAAATCCAGACTCCATTTTCTGTTAGAATTATACACACACACCCACACACCCACCCACCCACCCACCCACACACACACACACACAAATACAGCCATCAGCACCGAAAACGTGCACAGGAGTCGCCGTCTTGATAGTTCGAAAACACCGCAGCGTGGCACAATGGTAGAGCGTTCGCCTCACATGCAGTAGGTCGTGGGTTTAATCCCCGGCCGGGTCATACCAAAGACTTCATTAAAACGGCACTAGTAGCCTACTCCCTTGCTTGACGCTCAGCACTTTTCAAAAGGGTGGTTTCTAGGACTGGTGTCTCCGGTGTCGGTATAAAGTGTCTGGGTTGGGGTATCAGCACCGAAATGATTGACCAGTGTCAGAATAATGTGACTGGGGGGGTATCATGTCTACTACGGCGTGGTATTCCAGTGTGGCAGCACTATAAAGAAACCATTGAGTTCGCTGCTTCAAGTAGACATATCATCACATCACACGCAAAAACACACAGATACAAATCCAGACTCCATTTTCTGTTAGAATTATACACACACACCCACACACCCACCCACCCACCCACCCACACACACACACACACAAATACAGCCAGCCATCAGCACCGAAAACTTGCACAGGAGTCGCCGTCTCGATAGTCCGAAAACACCGCAGCGTGGCACAATGGTAGAGCGTTCGCCTCACATGCGGTAGGTCGTGGGTTTAATCCCCGGCCGGGTCATACCAAAGACTTCATAAAAACGGCACTAGTAGCCTACTCCCTTGCTTGACGCTCAGCACTTTTCAAAAGGGTGGTTTCTAGGACTGGTGTCTCCGGTGTCGGTATAAAGTGTCTGGGTTGGGGTATCAGCACCGAAATGATTGACCAGTGTCAGAATAATGTGACTGGGGGAGTATCATGTCTACTACGGCGTGGTATTCCAGTGTGGCAGCACTATAAAGAAACCATTGAGTTCGCTGCTTCAAGTATACATATCATCACATCACACGCAAAAACACACAGATACAAATCCAGACTCCATTTTCTGTTAGAATTATACACACACACCCACACACCCACCCACCCACCCACCCACACACACACACACACAAATACAGCCATCAGCACCGAAAACTTGCACAGGAGTCGCCGTCTCGATAGTCCGAAAACACCGCAGCGTGGCACAATGGTAGAGCGTTCGCCTCACATGCGGTAGGTCGTGGGTATCCCCGGCCGGGTCATACCAAAGACTTCATAAAAACGGCACTAGTAGCCTACTCCCTTGCTTGACGCTCAGCACTTTTCAAAAGGGTGGTTTCTAGGACTGGTGTCTCCGGTGTCGATATAAAGTGTCTGGGTTGGGGTATCAGCACCGAAATGATTGACCAGTGTCAGAATAATGTGACTGGGGGGGTATCATGTCTACTACGGCGTGGTATTCCAGTGTGGCAGCACTATAAAGAAACCATTGAGTTCGCTGCTTCAAGTAGACATATCATCACATCACACGCAAAAACACACAGATACAAATCCAGACTCCATTTTCTGTTAGAATTATACACACACACCCACACACCCACCCACCCACCCACCCACCCACCCACCACACACACACACAAATACAGCCATCAGCACCGAAAACTTGCACAGGAGTCGCCGTCTCGATAGTCCGAAAACACCGCAGCGTGGCACAATGGTAGAGCGTTCGCCTCACATGCGGTAGGTCGTGGGTTTAATCCCCGGCCGGGTCATACCAAAGACTTCATAAAAACGGCACTAGTAGCCTACTCCCTTGCTTGACGCTCAGCACTTTTCAAAAGGGTGGTTTCTAGGACTGGTGTCTCCGGTGTCGGTATAAAGTGTCTGGGTTGGGGTATCAGCACCGAAATGATTGACCAGTGTCAGAATAATGTGACTGGGGGGGTATCATGTCTACTACGGCGTGGTATTCCAGTGTGGCAGCACTATAAAGAAACCATTGAGTTCGCTTCTTCAAGTAGACATATCATCACATCACATGCAAAAACACACAGATACAAATCCAGACTCCATTTTCTGTTAGAATTATACACACACACCCACACACCCACCCACCCACCCACCCACACACACACACACACACACAAATACAGCCATCAGCACCGAAAACTTGCACAGGAGTCGCCGTCTCGATAGTCCGAAAACACCGCAGCGTGGCACAATGGTAGAGCGTTCGCCTCACATGCGGTAGGTCGTGGGTTTAATCCCCGGCCGGGTCATACCAAAGACTTCATAAAAACGGCACTAGTAGCCTACTCCCTTGCTTGACGCTCAGCACTTTTCAAAAGGGTGGTTTCTAGGACTGGTGTCTCCGGTGTCGGTATAAAGTGTCTGGGTTGGGGTATCAGCACCGAAATGATTGACCAGTGTCAGAATAATGTGACTGGGGGGGTATCATGTCTACTACGGCGTGGTATTCCAGTGTGGCAGCACTATAAAGAAACCATTGAGTTCGCTGCTTCAAGTAGACATATCATCACATCACACGCAAAAACACACAGATACAAATCCAGACTCCATTTTCTGTTAGAATTATACACACACACCCCACACACCCACCCACCCACCCACCCACACACACACACACACAAATACAGCCATCAGCACCGAAAACGTGCACAGGAGTCGCCGTCTCGATAGTCCGAAAACACCGCAGCGTGGCACAATGGTAGAGCGTTCGCCTCACATGCGGTAGGTCGTGGGTTTAATCCCCGGCCGGGTCATACCAAAGACTTCATAAAAACGGCACTAGTAGCCTACTCCCTTGCTTGACGCTCAGCACTTTTCAAAAGGGTGGTTTCTAGGACTGGTGTCTCCGGTGTCGGTATAAAGTGTCTGGGTTGGGGTATCAGCACCGAAATGATTGACCAGTGTCAGAATAATGTGACTGGGGGGGTATCATGTCGACTACGGCGTGGTATTCCAGTGTGGCAGCACTATAAAGAAACCATTGAGTTCGCTGCTTCAAGTAGACATATCATCACATCACACGCAAAAACACACAGATACAAATCCAGACTCCATTTTCTGTTAGAATTATACACACACACCCACACACCCACCCACCCACCCACCCACACACACACACACACAAATACAGCCAGCCATCAGCACCGAAAACTTGCACAGGAGTCGCCGTCTCGATAGTCCGAAAACACCGCAGCGTGGCACAATGGTAGAGCGTTCGCCTCACATGCGGTAGGTCGTGGGTTTAATCCCCGGCCGGGTCATACCAAAGACTTCATAAAAACGGCACTAGTAGCCTACTCCCTTGCTTGACGCTCAGCACTTTTCAAAAGGGTGGTTTCTAGGACTGGTGTCTCCGGTGTCGGTATAAAGTGTCTGGGTTGGGGTATCAGCACCGAAATGATTGACCAGTGTCAGAATAATGTGACTGGGGGGGTATCATGTCTACTACGGCGTGGTATTCCAGTGTGGCAGCACTATAAAGAAACCATTGAGTTCGCTGCTTCAAGTAGACATATCATCACATCACACGCAAAAACACACAGATACAAATCCAAACTCCATTTTCTGTTAGAATTATACACACACACCCACACACCCACCCACCCACCCACCCACCCACACACACACACACACAAATACAGCCATCAGCACCGAAAACTTGCACAGGAGTCGCCGTCTCGATAGTCCGAAAACACCGCAGCGTGGCACAATGGTAGAGCGTTCGCCTCACATGCGGTAGGTCGTGGGTTTAATCCCCGGCCGGGTCATACCAAAGACTTCATAAAAACGGCACTAGTAGCCTACTCCCTTGCTTGACGCTCAGCACTTTTCAAAAGGGTGGTTTCTAGGACTGGTGTCTCCGGTGTCGGTATAAAGTGTCTGGGTTGGGGTATCAGCACCGAAATGATTGACCAGTGTCAGAATAATGTGACTGGGGGGGTATCATGTCTACTACGGCGTGGTATTCCAGTGTGGCAGCACTATAAAGAAACCATTGAGTTCGCTGCTTCAAGTAGACATATCATCATCACATCACACGCAAAAACACACAGATACAAATCCAGACTCCATTTTCTGTTAGAATTATACACACACACCCACACACCCACCCACCCACCCACACACACACACACAAATACAGCCATCAGCACCGAAAACTTGCACAGGAGTCGCCGTCTCGATAGTCCGAAAACACCGCAGCGTGGCACAATGGTAGAGCGTTCGCCTCACATGCGGTAGGTCGTGGGTTTAATCCCCGGCCGGGTCATACCAAAGACTTCATAAAAACGGCACTAGTAGCCTACTCCCTTGCTTGACGCTCAGCACTTTTCAAAAGGGTGGTTTCTAGGACTGGTGTCTCCGGTGTCGGTATAAAGTGTCTGGGTTGGGGTATCAGCACCGAAATGATTGACCAGTGTCAGAATAATGTGACTGGGGGGGTATCATGTCTACTACGGCGTGGTATTCCAGTGTGGCAGCACTATAAAGAAACCATTGAGTTCGCTGCTTCAAGTAGACATATCATCACATCACATGCCAAAACACACAGATACAAATCCAGACTCCATTTTCTGTTAGAATTATACACACACACCCACACACCCACCCACCCACCCACCCACCCACACACACACACACACACAAAAATACAGCCATCAGCACCGAAAACTTGCACAGGAGTCGCCGTCTCGATAGTCCGAAAACACCGCAGCGTGGCACAATGGTAGAGCGTTCGCCTCACATGCGGTAGGTCGTGGGTTTAATCCCCGGCCGGGTCATACCAAAGACTTCATAAAAACGGCACTAGTAGCCTACTCCCTTGCTTGACGCTCAGCACTTTTCAAAAGGGTGGTTTCTAGGACTGGTGTCTCCGGTGTCGGTATAAAGTGTCTGGGTTGGGGTATCAGCACCGAAATGATTGACCAGTGTCAGAATAATGTGACTAGGGGGGTATCATGTCTACTACGGCGTGGTATTCCAGTGTGGCAGCACTATAAAGAAACCATTGAGTTCGCTGCTTCAAGTAGACATATCATCACATCACACGCAAAAACACACAGATACAAATCCAGACTCCATTTTCTGTTAGAATTATACACACACACCCACACACCCACCCACCCACCCACCCACCCACCCACACACACACACACACAAATACAGCCATCAGCACCGAAAACGTGCACAGGAGTCGCCGTCTCGATAGTCCGAAAACACCGCAGCGTGGCACAATGGTAGAGCGTTCGCCTAACATGCGGTAGGTCGTGGGTTTAATCCCCGGCCGGGTCATACCAAAGACTTCATAAAAACGGCACTAGTAGCCTACTCCCTTGCTTGACGCTCAGCACTTTTCAAAAGGGTGGTTTCTAGGACTGGTGTCTCCGGTGTCGGTATAAAGTGTCTGGGTTGGGGTATCAGCACCGAAATGATTGACCAGTGTCAGAATAATGTGACTGGGGGGGTATCATGTCTACTACGGCGTGGTATTCCAGTGTGGCAGCACTATAAAGAAACCATTGAGTTCGCTGCTTCAAGTAGACATATCATCACATCACACGCAAAAACACACAGATACAAATCCAGACTCCATTTTCTGTTAGAATTATACACACACACCCACACACCCACCCACCCACCCACCCACACATACACACACACAAATACAGCCAGCCATCAGCACCGAAAACGTGCACAGGAGTCGCCGTCTCGATAGTCCGAAAACACCGCAGCGTGGCACAATGGTAGAGCATTCGCCTCACATGCGGTAGGTCGTGGGTTTAATCCCCGGCCGGGTCATACCAAAGACTTCATAAAAACGGCACTAGTAGCCTACTCCCTTGCTTGACGCTCAGCACTTTTCAAAAGGGTGGTTTCTAGGACTGGTGTCTCCGGTGTCGGTATAAAGTGTCTGGGTTGGGGTATCAGCACCGAAATGATTGACCAGTGTCAGAATAATGTGACTGGGGGGGGTATCATGTCTACTACGGCGTGGTATTCCAGTGTGGCAGCACTATAAAGAAACCATTGAGTTCGCTGCTTCAAGTAGACATATCATCACATCACACGCAAAAACACACAGATACAAATCCAGACTCCATTTTCTGTTAGAATTATACACACACACCCACACACCCACCCACCCACTCACCCACACACACACACACACAAATACAGCCAGCCATCAGCACCGAAAACTTGCACAGGAGTCGCCGTCTCGATAGTCCGAAAACACCGCAGCGTGGCACAATGGTAGAGCGTTCGCCTCACATGCGGTAGGTCGTGGGTTTAATCCCCGGCCGGGTCATACCAAAGACTTCATAAAAACGGCACTAGTAGCCTACTCCCTTGCTTGACGCTCAGCACTTTTCAAAAGGGTGGTTTCTAGGACTGGTGTCTCCGGTGTCGGTATAAAGTGTCTGGGTTGGGGTATCAGCACCGAAATGATTGACCAGTGTCAGAATAATGTGACTGGGGGGGTATCATGTCTACTACGGCGTGGTATTCCAGTGTGGCAGCACTATAAAGAAACCATTGAGTTCGCTGCTTCAAGTAGACATATCATCACATCACACGCAAAAACACACAGATACAAATCCAGACTCCATTTTCTGTTAGAATTATACACACACACCCACACACCCACCCACCCACCCACCCACCCACCCACACACACACACACACAAATACAGCCATCAGCACCGAAAACGTGCACAGGAGTCGCCGTCTCGATAGTCCGAAAACACCGCAGCGTGGCACAATGGTAGAGCGTTCGCCTAACATGCGGTAGGTCGTGGGTTTAATCCCCGGCCGGGTCATACCAAAGACTTCATAAAAACGGCACTAGTAGCCTACTCCCTTGCTTGACGCTCAGCACTTTTCAAAAGGGTGGTTTCTAGGACTGGTGTCTCCGGTGTCGGTATAAAGTGTCTGGGTTGGGGTATCAGCACCGAAATGATTGACCAGTGTCAGAATAATGTGACTGGGGGGGTATCATGTCTACTACGGCGTGGTATTCCAGTGTGGCAGCACTATAAAGAAACCATTGAGTTCGCTGCTTCAAGTAGACATATCATCACATCACACGCAAAAACACACAGATACAAATCCAGACTCCATTTTCTGTTAGAATTATACACACACACCCACACACCCACCCACCCACCCACCCACCCACCCACACACACACACACACAAATACAGCCATCAGCACCGAAAACGTGCACAGGAGTCGCCGTCTCGATAGTCCGAAAACACCGCAGCGTGGCACAATGGTAGAGCGTTCGCCTAACATGCGGTAGGTCGTGGGTTTAATCCCCGGCCGGGTCATACCAAAGACTTCATAAAAACGGCACTAGTAGCCTACTCCCTTGCTTGACGCTCAGCACTTTTCAAAAGGGTGGTTTCTAGGACTGGTGTCTCCGGTGTCGGTATAAAGTGTCTGGGTTGGGGTATCAGCACCGAAATGATTGACCAGTGTCAGAATAATGTGACTGGGGGGGGTATCATGTCTACTACGGCGTGGTATTCCAGTGTGGCAGCACTATAAAGAAACCATTGAGTTCGCTGCTTCAAGTAGACATATCATCACATCACACGCAAAAACACACAGATACAAATCCAGACTCCATTTTCTGTTAGAATTATACACACACACCCACACACCCACCCACCCACCCACCCACACATACACACACACAAATACAGCCAGCCATCAGCACCGAAAACGTGCACAGGAGTCGCCGTCTCGATAGTCCGAAAACACCGCAGCGTGGCACAATGGTAGAGCATTCGCCTCACATGCGGTAGGTCGTGGGTTTAATCCCCGGCCGGGTCATACCAAAGACTTCATAAAAACGGCACTAGTAGCCTACTCCCTTGCTTGACGCTCAGCACTTTTCAAAAGGGTGGTTTCTAGGACTGGTGTCTCCGGTGTCGGTATAAAGTGTCTGGGTTGGGGTATCAGCACCGAAATGATTGACCAGTGTCAGAATAATGTGACTGGGGGGGTATCATGTCTACTACGGCGTGGTATTCCAGTGTGGCAGCACTATAAAGAAACCATTGAGTTCGCTGCTTCAAGTAGACATATCATCACATCACACGCAAAAACACACAGATACAAATCCAGACTCCATTTTCTGTTAGAATTATACACACACACCCACACACCCACCCACCCACTCACCCACACACACACACACACAAATACAGCCAGCCATCAGCACCGAAAACTTGCACAGGAGTCGCCGTCTCGATAGTCCGAAAACACCGCAGCGTGGCACAATGGTAGAGCGTTCGCCTCACATGCGGTAGGTCGTGGGTTTAATCCCCGGCCGGGTCATACCAAAGACTTCATAAAAACGGCACTAGTAGCCTACTCCCTTGCTTGACGCTCAGCACTTTTCAAAAGGGTGGTTTCTAGGACTGGTGTCTCCGGTGTCGGTATAAAGTGTCTGGGTTGGGGTATCAGCACCGAAATGATTGACCAGTGTCAGAATAATGTGACTGGGGGGGGTATCATGTCTACTACGGCGTGGTATTCCAGTGTGGCAGCACTATAAAGAAACCATTGAGTTCGCTGCTTCAAGTAGACATATCATCACATCACACGCAAAAACACACAGATACAAATCCAGACTCCATTTTCTGTTAGAATTATACACACACACCCACACACCCACCCACCCACCCACCCACCCACACACACACACACACACAAATACAGCCATCAGCACCGAACACTTGCACAGGAGTCGCCGTCTCGATAGTCCGAAAACACCGCAGCGTGGCACAATGGTAGAGCGTTCGCCTCACATGCGGTAGGTCGTGGGTTTAATCCCCGGCCGGGTCATACCAAAGACTTCATAAAAACGGCACTAGTAGCCTACTCCCTTGCTTGACGCTCAGCACTTTTCAAAAGGGTGGTTTCTAGGACTGGTGTCTCCGGTGTCGGTATAAAGTGTCTGGGTTGGGGTATCAGCACCGAAATGATTGACCAGTGTCAGAATAATGTGACTGGGGGGGTATCATGTCTACTACGGCGTGGTATTCCAGTGTGGCAGCACTATAAAGAAACCATTGAGTTCGCTGCTTCAAGTAGACATATCATCACATCACATGCAAAAACACACAGATACAAATCCAGACTCCATTTTCTGTTAGAATTATACACACACACCCACACACCCACCCACCCACCCACCCACCCACACACACACACACAAAAATACAGCCATCAGCACCGAAAACTTGCACAGGAGTCGCCGTCTCGATAGTCCGAAAACACCGCAGCGTGGCACAATGGTAGAGCGTTCGCCTCACATGCGGTAGGTCGTGGGTTTAATCCCCGGCCGGGTCATACCAAAGACTTCATAAAAACGGCACTAGTAGCCTACTCCCTTGCTTGACGCTCAGCACTTTTCAAAAGGGTGGTTTCTAGGACTGGTGTCTCCGGTGTCGGTATAAAGTGTCTGGGTTGGGGTATCAGCACCGAAATGATTGACCAGTGTCAGAATAATGTGACTGGGGGGGTATCATGTCTACTACGGCGTGGTATTCCAGTGTGGCAGCACTATAAAGAAACCATTGAGTTCGCTGCTTCAAGTAGACATATCATCACATCACACGCAAAAACACACAGATACAAATCCAGACTCCATTTTCTGTTAGAATTATACACACACACCCACACACCCACCCACCCACCCACCCACCCACCCACCCACACACACACACACACAAATACAGCCATCAGCACCGAAAACGTGCACAGGAGTCGCCGTCTCGATAGTCTGAAAACACCGCAGCGTGGCACAATGGTAGAGCGTTCGCTTCACATGCGGTAGGTCGTGGGTTTAATCCCCGGCCGGGTCATACCAAAGACTTCATAAAAACGGCACTAGTAGCCTACTCCCTTGCTTGACGCTCAGCACTTTTCAAAAGGGTGGTTTCTAGGACTGGTGTCTCCGGTGTCGGTATAAAGTGTCTGGGTTGGGGTATCAGCACCGAAATGATTGACCAGTGTCAGAATAATGTGACTGGGGGGGGTATCATGTCTACTACGGCGTGGTATTCCAGTGTGGCAGCACTATAAAGAAACCATTGAGTTCGCTGCTTCAAGTAGACATATCATCACATCACACGCAAAAACACACAGATACAAATCCAGACTCCATTTTCTGTTAGAATTATACACACACACCCACACACCCACCCACCCACCCACCCACACACACACACACACAAATACAGCCCTCAGCACCGAAAACGTGCACAGGAGTCGCCGTCTCGATAGTCCGAAAACACCGCAGCGTGGCACAATGGTAGAGCGTTCGCCTCACATGCGGTAGGTCGTGGGTTTAATCCCCGGCCGGGTCATACCAAAGACTTCATAAATACGGCACTAGTAGCCTACTCCCTTGCTTGACGCTCAGCACTTTTCAAAAGGGTGGTTTCTAGGACTGGTGTCTCCGGTGTCGGTATAAAGTGTCTGGGTTGGGGTATCAGCACCGAAATGATTGACCAGTGTCAGAATAATGTGACTGGGGGGGTATCATGTCTACTACGGCGTGGTATTCCAGTGTGGCAGCACTATAAAGAAACCATTGAGTTCGCTGCTTCAAGTAGACATATCATCACATCACACGCAAAAACACACAGATACAAATCCAGACTCCATTTTCTGTTAGAATTATACACACACACCCACACACCCACCCACCCACCCACACACACACACACACAAATACAGCCAGCCATCAGCACCGAAAACTTGCACAGGAGTCGCCGTCTCGATAGTCCGAAAACACCGCAGCGTGGCACAATGGTAGAGCGTTCGCCTCACATGCGGTAGGTCGTGGGTTTAATCCCCGGCCGGGTCATACCAAAGACTTCATAAAAACGGCACTAGTAGCCTACTCCCTTGCTTGACGCTCAGCACTTTTCAAAAGGGTGGTTTCTAGGACTGGTGTCTCCGGTGTCGGTATAAAGTGTCTGGGTTGGGGTATCAGCACCGAAATGATTGACCAGTGTCAGAATAATGTGACTGGGGGGGTATCATGTCTACTACGGCGTGGTATTCCAGTGTGGCAGCACTATAAAGAAACCATTGAGTTCGCTGCTTCAAGTAGACATATCATCACATCACACGCAAAAACACACAGATACAAATCCAGACTCCATTTTCTGTTAGAAATACGAGTACACACACACACACACACACACACACCCACCCACCCACCCACACACACACACACACAAATACAGCCATCAGCACCGAAAACTTGCACAGGAGTCGCCGTCTCGATAGTCCGAAAACACCGCAGCGTGGCACAATGGTAGAGCGTTGGCCTCACATGCGGTAGGTTGTGGGTTTAATCCACGGCCGGGTCATACCAAAGACTTCATAAAAACGGCACTAGTAGCCTACTCCCTTGCTTGACGCTCAGCACTTTTCAAAAGGGTGGTTTCTAGGACTGGTGTCTCCGGTGTCGGTATAAAGTGTCTGGGTTGGGGTATCAGCACCGAAATGATTGACCAGTGTCAGAATAATGTGACTGGGGGGGTATCATGTCTACTACGGCGTGGTATTCCAGTGTGGCAGCACTATAAAGAAACCATTGAGTTCGCTGCTTCAAGTAGACATATCATCACATCACACGCAAAAACACACAGATACAAATCCAGACTCCATTTTCTGTTAGAATTATACACACACACCCACACACCCACCCACCCACCCACCCACCCACCCACACACACACACACACAAATACAGCCATCAGCACCGAAAACTTGCACAGGAGTCGCCGTCTCGATAGTCCGAAAACACCGCAGCGTGGCACAATGGTAGAGCGTTCGCCTCACATGCGGTAGGTCGTGGGTTTAATCCCCGGCCGGGTCATACCAAAGACTTCATAAAAACGGCACTAGTAGCCTACTCCCTTGCTTGACGCTCAGCACTTTTCAAAAGGGTGGTTTCTAGGACTGGTGTCTCCGGTGTCGGTATAAAGTGTCTGGGTTGGGGTATCAGCACCGAAATGATTGACCAGTGTCAGAATAATGTGTCTGGGGGGGTATCATGTCTACTACGGCGTGGTATTCCAGTGTGGCAGCACTATAAAGAAACCATTGAGTTCGCTGCTTCAAGTAGACATATCATCACATCACACGCAAAAACACACAGATACAAATCCAGACTCCATTTTCTGTTAGAATTATACACACACACCCACACACCCACCCACCCACCAACCCACACACACACACACACACACACACAAATACAGCCATCAGCACCGAAAACTTGCACAGGAGTCGCCGTCTCGATAGTCCGAAAACACCGCAGCGTGGCACAATGGTAGAGCGTTCGCCTCACATGCGGTAGGTCGTGGGTTTAATCCCCGGCCGGGTCATACCAAAGACTTCATAAAAACGGCACTAGTAGCCTACTCCCTTGCTTGACGCTCAGCACTTTTCAAAAGGGTGGTTTCTAGGACTGGTGTCTCCGGTGTCGGTATAAAGTGTCTGGGTTGGGGTATCAGCACCGAAATGATTGACCAGTGTCAGAATAATGTGACTGGGGGGGTATCATGTCTACTACGGCGTGGTATTCCAGTGTGGCAGCACTATAAAGAAACCATTGAGTTCGCTGCTTCAAGTAGACATATCATCACATCACACGCAAAAACACGCAGATACAAATCCAGACTCCATTTTCTGTTAGAATTATACACACACACCCACACACCCACCCACCCACCCACCCACCCACACACACACACACACACACACAAATACAGCCATCAGCACCGAAAACTTGCACAGGAGTCGCCGTCTCGATAGTCCGAAAACACCGCAGCGTGGCACAATGGTAGAGCGTTCGCCTCACATGCGGTAGGTCGTGGGTTTAATCCCCGGCTGGGTCATACCAAAGACTTCATAAAAACGGCACTAGTAGCCTACTCCCTTGCTTGACGCTCAGCACTTTTCAAAAGGGTGGTTTCTAGGACTGGTGTCTCCGGTGTCGGTATAAAGTGTCTGGGTTGGGGTATCAGCACCGAAATGATTGACCAGTGTCAGAATAATGTGACTGGGGGGGTATCATGTCTACTACTGCGTGGTATTCCAGTGTGGCAGCACTATAAAGAAACCATTGAGTTCGCTGCTTCAAGTAGACATATCATCACATCACACGCAAAAACACACAGATACAAATCCAGACTCCATTTTCTGTTAGAAATACGAGTACACACACACACACACACACACACCCACCCACCCACCCACACACACACACACACAAATACAGCCATCAGCACCGAAAACTTGCACAGGAGTCGCCGTCTCGATAGTCCGAAAACACCGCAGCGTGGCACAATGGTAGAGCGTTCGCCTCACATGCAGTAGGTCGTGGGTTTAATCCCCGGCCGGGTCATACCAA